>JASDQU010189020.1:23910-36113 GCA_032191745.1 Picea mariana | reverse complement strand
TAGTGGCCTATCTCTTTAGGGTCTTTACACAAGGTGACTGTGGAGAGGCAAGTCTTCATGGTACCTAGAATCGACGTTGGCCAAACTCACTCGGGCTCCTTGGAGGGTATACCCACGTTTATGTGTGGGAGCTTGCACCAGGGTGTAAGTCCATTAAGAAGGTCGTCAACGTAACTTTTCTACCTGCTCTATCTCATCCCCTTCTTACTTTGTTCCCACGACGTTGGATTTCATCACCAACTAGTGTGCTCATTCTGAGAAGGTATTGTTTGTTTGCTTGCTTCCTAGATTTTTAGCGTGTGCTGTTTGTTTTCCCTAGAGGACTCTAGGTTGGATCTTTGTTTTAATGGCGTCAATTCCCGAAATGACCAATGAAGGAACCCCTTCTCTAGGGGAACCTTTTGTTTTTCCTTCTTATGGAAACATTGGTCCTCCTCACATCGCTACTTTGAGCCTTTGGGTCTCACAATTGGATTACCAGTATGGTTATTTTCTACTCAGGTAATCCTGAATGCAGTAAGTACTTCGGTCATAAGCACTTCCCCCAAAGAACATCAACCTCATGTTGATCCTTCACCGTCTTCACTAGTAAGATTTTCTTCGCCTTCTTCAATTGCAAGGTCTTCTTCCATTTCATCTTCTTCATCGAGTGAAATCCCTGAAGCTAGTAACCTAGTGGATAAGAAGAAGAAGAAAAGGAAGAATAAGAAGAAGAAAAATAAGCAAGGGTCCAAAATTTTAACCAATACCGAACATGTTGGAAAGAAACCAGTTACTGTTAATCATGCTGGGAAAGTTGATGATGTCAAGATCACCCGAACAACTCATAAGCCCAAGTACCCTTGCAGGCTTTGTAAAGGTAGCCATCTTTTGAAGGATTTCCATGGTCTATCCAAGGTTATATAAGCATGGTCTACTCACCCTCGCTAACCCATGTCATCAACCTATGAACAACATGTTGATGACCTCCCGTCAACTAGTCAAGATACCATTGGGAAGAAGAAAAGTAGAGCCAATTTCCTGTGTATGTTATGCAAAGGGTGTCATCTAACTCATATTTTCCCTCATATGGAAGAAGCCTCGAAATTCCTAGAATACATGACTATTTCATAGCCTCAACTTCCAGCTTCTTATCGCAAGATTTCTCTTGACCCACATGCAGTTGATGGAATGATCAATCCGACCCCTTCATTGGTCAATCCGATTGATCATGTAGTCAACCTGGTCACTTATCTAGTCGAACCAGTTGATCAAGTGGTCGATTTGATCCCATCCTCGGTCAATCCCACTCTCCCATTAGAGAGTGAAACCCAAGTGATCGATCTGATCCCATCCTCAGTCGATCCCACTCCCCCATTAGAGAGTGAAACTAAAGTGGTCGATCCGTTTCCACCTGTCGACCCCATTCTCCCCTTGGATAATAAAACCCAAGTGGTCGATCTGATCTCGTCATCATTCGATCCTACTCTCCCGCTTGAGAGTAAAAACAATACTGCCCATGTTTTTCTCATTGATACAAACTCTACCATGCAGGCAGGTATTCCTCCTTCTACCGTGGAACCCCCTCCAAGTAATGAGGCCATCCGTTTTCATTGGGGTGTGCTAACTAGACCTTGTCTTCCCTCTCACATTCCTTTCTAGATCACAGTGCAGGTTTGTGGTAGGGACGCTCCTTAGACACTGATAGATGAAGGTGCATTTGTTAGTATTTTGTCCTCTTTTTCTTGGAAAGCTTTGGGTTATCCTCAGCTTGCACCAGTTATGCAGAATTTGTTATCTTTTAACAGAAGAACCAGTCAACCTTTAGGGACCCTTCTTCAGTTTCCTGTAACTTTGGGAGGGAAAATTGTCTTTATTGATGTCATGGTAGTCCAAGACCCCTTGGATTTCTCTTTACTCCTTGGGAGAGACTATGTCTATGCCATGAAAGCTATTGTGTCCACCATTTTTCATGTGATATCTTTCTCTCATGATGGAAGAATGGTGACTATTGATCAACTTTCATTCATTGGTCTTGACTGGATTACCTCCCTCAATTGTTATTATATGCAGACAGTATCGCCCCCACCACATGTTAATTATGTGGCATTGTCTCCCATGACTTCAAATTCTGATGATTTGGATCCAGTAGTTGACATGGTGATCTCTTTGATTGGGATTTTAGAGCCTGATCTCTTCACCCCTATAGCGACCCTCGACACGTATTCCTTCCAGAGTGTGTTTCTTCCATCGAGTGAAGATCTCTTGGAGGCCATGACCGAGTTTTGTCCCTTGACATGGTGTCCTTCCAGAGCACTTTTCTCTTGGAAGCCATGATCAAGAAGAGAGCGATGAGCATGCTTCTCTGATTTTAAGCTCATTAAAAAATGAAACCAACTTTGAGCATGATTTTCTGATTTCAAGCTCATTAAAAAATGAAACCAGTTACGAGGATATTTTTTCTTCTCTATGGCAACCTTGTTAAAAAATGAAATAGAGGTTACAAGCATAGTTCCTATTTCTTTGTCAAGCTCGTTAAAAAATGAAACAGAGGTCTAGGGATTGAACCTGGATTCACGAGCATAGTTCTTATTCCTATGTCAAGCTCGTTAAAAAATGAAATAGTTTTCGCCCTCTCTTTTTGAGTCAAGTCCTTCGTCTAGAATTTGAAGTTTCATTTCATCCACCTGTGCCGTTGGACGAAACGAAGCTTGGGGGGCAATAATTTCATCCTCTTGACTTCATGTTGAAGTAGAGCAACTAGTTTCTTAAGATGGGGGCTAAGTACCAGCCATCCTTGTGTAATGCATTGGGAAGTCCAAGCATAGTTTTCTATGGTTCAATCTTGTGTAAAAATGAAACCACTTACCTCAAGCATAGTTTCCTCTGGTTCAAGCATATTTTCCTCTAGTTCAAGGTTGCGTAAAAATGAAACCAGGTCCAAGCATAGTTTTTTTTTGTTTTAAAGCTTGCGTAAAAATAAAAACAATCTCTAGGTTAGTCTTTGTTCTTTCTCATGCTTGTAAATACATGAGAATAAGTTACCGAGCTTAGTCTTTGTTCTTTCTCGTGCTCATAAATCAATGAGAATGTAACCGAGTATACTTTTATCACTTTTTCAGACTCGTAAAGGTTATATGAAAAAGGAACCCTATGGAGTTCCCTTTAAGCTATTTTTAGACTCTCTAAACATGAAAAGATTGCCGAGCGACCTTTTTCTTTTCACGCTCATTAAAGTGTTTGAAGAAAACGTCTGTTGAGCGATAGTTTATCTTTTTTTCGGTCTCATCATACTACTTTACGAAAAAGGAAATGAGAGATTTCTCTTTAAGTGTTTTTCATACTCTCTAAACATGAAAAACCCCCGAGTTTTCTTTCTTTGGACTCATTAAACAAACATCGAAAGACCCATATGGGACTGAACCACTCCTCCCTAGGGTTTGTTAAACATACTCCGAGGGACTCATTCGAAGGATGTGCTTACATTACAAGCATATGTTATCCTCCTCAAGCTTGTGTAAAAATAAAGAGGTACTCGCCAGAAATGGTGGGGGAAAAGTTGGGAAAGAAATGTGTCTAAACCTGTATTCTATGGAAGAGTCACTTTTGAACATGACACCCTTTCACTCGCTTCGTGTCTAGGTTGGAAAATCTGCTTGTCTCTTGATCATACTCCTTTATAAGATTAAAAATTGGTCCGTGATCTCTATTGTTGAGTCAGTGTTTCCAAGACAGTTTTCGTGTCGTCAATATGTTCAAAGATAAGTTCAACCCATAAATCCTTCTATTACGTCGGCCATTTCTGTATTCCTTAAGATTTCTATTGTGTCAACCATCCTTGAGTCAGTTCTAAATAATTTGTTACTCTAATCTACCTCAAATCTTGTTACCCATTTCGTGTCATTGATGGGGGATACATTAAGGCCCTCCTGTGATGAGTCTTTTCCTGTCAACTTCAGCTCATTACCCAGAAATTAGAATTAGAAACCCATTGGTACCTTGGAACTTGCATGCCTCAATGACAAGTTTCCTCTATTTCGACAGTGGGTATTCATTATTGACCTCTGATCGGGATATTCCACCGAGTGTTCGATTTCATCTCATTAATTCACATTCGTTGGATTGTACTAGTGTACCTTGGGAGTCATTGACATTAATGGTAATTTCCCTCACACTTGTTAATGGTATACACTAATGACCGGTAATCAAGTGGTTTCTACAATGTTTGACTTCAACACATGTATTCGCATGGTTAGATTCATACTTTAGAGTGGTGGAGATGAAGACCCTGAATCTTTTCTAACAGATTCAGGTTGCGTTGGAGTATATTCAGTGTACTATTACATAGATCCACATTTTATGTCTTGTGGTTATGTTCAAATTTGAGTCTTTAACACATAGATCCACAGTGTATTTTTGGTGGCTATGTTCAGATTTGAGTCATATTGGCATGGATCCACATTGTATGTTTGGTGGTCATGACCTGTCTTACTTGACATGGATCTTCACATGTTGACATTTATGCTTTGAGTCATTTGTATTCTGAGTATGGGAATGCCCACCTCAGTGATGATATATTATTGTATTGTATTTCCTTGGTTGTTGGCAGGTTTCCGACTGACTGTTCCTTGTTCCCTACACATAATCGACAAATTATTTCAGCTATCACTCTGTTCTAACTTCATACTTTGGGGGGCTCTCTGTTACACATTATTTTTGTCACCCTTATGACCGTTAATGATGTAAGCCTATCTGTTTCCTTCAGAGGGGTCAGTGGCCTGAATTCCTGAAGAAAGAAGATAGAAGAACTTTCCTTGAGAGAAGAAGTTGTATTTTCCTTTGTAAAAAACCTATTAAGGAGTATTTCCATAGGCTGATCTATATGCAAGGTGCGAAAATGCTTGATTTCTGCAGGTTGCACTATGGCTAGGCCGTGGATTTTCCATAGGCTACACTATAGCTAGGGTGTGGTGGCCTATGTACGTGTGAAAAAATGAGCATTTTCTCAATGCTTCTAGAAGGAGAAGATTCTATGGTGAGGTGGCCTCCAAATGGTTTGGATCTTACTCGCTTTCATGATTTAGTGGGATCATCCTAAACTCCTCATATTATCCTCTTCTGCTTATAAAAGGAGAGGAAATCTCATGGAGAAAGTTAGCTTGATTGGGTTGGAAAGTTCTTGAGCCTTTGGGATTAGATGAATTCTCGAGGAATACTTGGATATATTTCCTCAAGAAGAAATCCGAAGTATTTGACAGGTTTAAAGAGTTTAAGGCTCTTGTTGAGAATCGAATAGAGGAAAGAATTAAGGTGTTGAGGACAGATAATGACGGAGAGTTCTGCGGGAATGAATTTGAAGAATTTTGTAAGAAGTGTAGTATAGCAAGGTAGAATACTACTCCATATACACCTCAACACAATGGAGTTGTAGAAATAATGAATAGGACGTTGATGGAAAAATCAAGGTGCATGCTTAGTGATGATGGTTTAGGGAAATAATTCTGAGCAGAGGCAGTGGGTAATGCATGTTACCTGGTCAATAGATCACCCTCATTAGCGTTGGATGACAATACTCCATAATAAGTATGGACTGGTAAGGAACCTTCTCTCACACATCTCAAGGTATTTGGTTGTGATGCATGTGTTCATGTTCCAAAGGAAAACAAGATTAAGCTAGATAAGAAGGTTGAAAAGTGTATCTTTATTGGATATAAAGATGGTCTCAAAGGTTATAAGCTTTGGAACCCAGAAACTAAGAAGGTAGTGTATAGCCGAAATGTGGTATTTAGAGAAATGAAGGATGTTGTTAAACAAGAAGTCCTACCAAGTAAGGAAGAACCAGGGAAGATAGAGTTTGATTTAAATGATGATGAATCAGAATCATACAGAAGAACATGAATCATAAGAAGAAGATCCTCATAATCCAGTATTGAGGAGATTGGTTTGAGAAGAAGGCTACCGAAAAGGTATACTCCATCTAATTTCTATTCAAATTTTGCTTTGTCTGTTACTGATGATGATCCTAGAACTGTCAGGGAGGTAGTGGATTCAGAGGATGGAAATATCTGGAAAAGGGACATGGATGAAGAAATGGCATATTTGGATAAGAATGAATCTTGGGATCTAGTGGAGTTGCCGACTGAAAGAAAGCCCATTGGCAGCAAATGGGTATTTAAAAAGAAGCTGAATGCAAAAGGAAAAGTGGAGAAATATAAAGCTCGATTAGTAGCAAAGGGTTATTACCAAGTTGAGGGAATTGATTTTGGTGAGATTTTTTCTCCTATTGCCAAGTTAACCTCTATAAGATTTCTGTTATCTGTTGTTGCTGCATTTGATTTTGAAGTAGAAAAAATGGATGTGAAGACAACATTCCTACATGGGGATATGGAAGAAGAAATCTATATGAAGCAACCAGAAGGTTATGCCATGAAGGGAAAGAAGGAGTTGGTATGCAAGCTGAAAAAGTCCCCGTACGGTTTAAAACAATCACCATGGATTTGGTATAAAAAATTTGATACTCATATGTTGGGACTTGGCTTGAAAAGAAGCAAAGATGATCATTGTGTGTATTTTAAATTAATTGGTGATCATTTGATTTATTTGGTATTATATGTGGATGACATGTTGCTGATAGGAAACAACAAGGAGATTATCCAGGATGTGAAAACTCAGTTGTCCTCTGAATTTGACATGAAGGATCTTGGTGCTTCAAATTTCATTTTGGGCATGGAAATTAAAATATATTGGAAAAGGAGGAAACTTTGGTTAAATAAGAGAAAATATGTCGAGAGAATATTGCAGAGGTTTAATATGCAGGAATGTAAACTGGTCAAGGTTCCTATTCCTGTTGGTGTAAAGTTCTCTGTGGATCAATGTCCCAAGACATATGAAGAGGAGGAGGAAATGTCTTGTGTTCCATACGTGAGTTCAATTGGAAGTTTGATGTATGCAATGGTTTGTACTAGACTAGACATTGCACATGCAGTGGGAGTTTTGGGCAAGTATATGTCAAAACCAGAGAAGGAGCATTGGACATCAGTAAAACAAGTTTTCATGTATTTGTGTGGCACTACTAGCTATGGATTGTGCTACGAAGGAAGACCGGGATTGGACAGAGTGGTGGATATACATGGATTTGTGGATGCAGATTGGGCTATAGATCTGGATCATAGGAGATCTACAAGTGGGTATGTGTTTAAACTGTTTGGAGGATTAATAAGTTGGATGAACAAAAGAAAAGTTGTAGTGGCACTTTCAACTATAGAAGTTGAATACATGGAAGCCACTCATGCAAGTAAGGAAGAAGTATGGTTACAAATATTGTGTTCAGGTATTGGGTTGGTACAACAAGTTGTAAGGATAGAGTGTGACAGTCAGAGTGCAATTTTTCTAGTGAAGAACCCAACTTATCATTCAAAGACAAAGCATATTGATATTCAATATCACTTTGTGAGAGACATGATTGAAGAAGAGAAAGTATCGCTGATGAAGGTGGACACTTTGAAGAATGTTGCAGACTCATTAAGAAAATCTGTGAGCACTGAGAAGTTCTCTTGGTGTAGAGGATCCATGGGCATAGCTGCTCTGGATTGTTGACTATGTAACCCTATAACCCCCTGTATGCAAAGAAAACAACAAGTGGGAAAATGTTGGGTATGTGTTATATTATTTTAACGAGATGTAGTGTCTGTGCATTGCGTCGGGTGCAACACCCTCGAGAAATTTTTTTCTGCCTCGAGAAATTTGTCACATATTTAGGTGGTTTTTCGGCACATGGTTTCTTTGTCGATGGTTTTCTATTTATGGTTAAGGAATTAGGGTTGTTGACTAATATAGGTCATTGGGTTAGGGTTTTTGATGTCGCTGGCTCCTATATGTATATTGTATTGTAAACAATGTATCACTATGAATGAATATAGAATATGATGGTTTTCTCGGTTTGGGTTTCCAAGGGAAAAATCTCTGTGTAATGTTTGTATTTTCCATTGTATCTTTTCTGTTCTTTTACTGAAAATCTATTTGCAGTAAATATTGTACAAGGTTAAAATCTACAGTGGTTGACATGGTTTCATTTCCTGGAGCTAGATGTGTGACCAACACGAGGACATTTCCATGCACATTTTTTGTCGACGATAACAGACTTCCATTAAAACAAATAGGCCTTCCAGGTAGTTTTTCATATTTTAACTATTTCATGTTGTCCATCTCATACAAAAATGATCTACATTATTATTTTTAAATTAATGATCACATATTTTTTGGTGTAGGAAACAACCATTTTTATAGGCACTTGGGGAGCAAGGCCTTGTTGAATTTTGTGGAAATCTTATGCATGAGGTGGAATTTCTAGAATTCCAACCTCAAAAAAGAACTTATGGATTATCTCGAAGGCCTCTTTGGAGTAGACACGTTAAATAAAAAAGCGGCCGCCTCTGCATCACGAAAACATTTAAAATATATGTAGGATGTTTATAGATGAAGCTTAGCAGGCAACCTAGGTATGAGAATCCTCCCTTGATTCTAGAGAGGGAGTGGAAGGCGATCATTGATGATGCAAAAGAAAAGACATTGAAAAAATCAGGACAAAAAATAACTGGTACCCTAAGATAAATTACAATATTTTGATTTCAATACCTTTAATTTTCTTTAGATCTAAATAAAAGTGTGGTATATAATATACTTGAAAATTTTGATGATAGGTTGCCTAACACTTCAAAGGAAACCAAAGCAAGGATTTTCGAACATGGCCAACACAATCTAGGCCAGGACGGCTAGTCGAGATTATAGTCACGAATCGTAAGTACCCAAACATATTAAGAATATTATTTTTATCGCCTTACAACTTTTAGTTTATTGCAACCAAAAACATTAAAAAAGCATGCTCTTATTCAATGCAGGGCGGTGACTTCGAAACTGAAACCATGTAGGAAGACCTCCAAACTTGGTTACAAGTATGGCTATAAAGTCATGTTTGATCATAGGAAAAGCATGGGGTAGACCCCAAGATCCAATTTGTGGGATAAGGTAAATAAAAATCAGTTTACATTAACCTTTCATTACTTATAAAATACGTAAATGTTTGATATCATCCATAACTTTAATGTCTTTCTTTGTTTTAATCAGGGGAGAAACACTATTAATGAAACCATTAGCAATGGACAACAAAGCGTTGATAATGAAGCGTGGCCAAAAGATCATGGTGCTCCCAAACAACCCCATCCTAGTGGGGTGMAACCCCAAGATGTTCCTGTGACTGAGGTCCACGATGGTAAAATGGTTTTATATTAATCATATACCTAATAATTTCATACTTATAAATTTTGTACTTCTAATTTTTATCACTTATACATTTACGTTTTTTTCATTATAAATTTTTTCTTTTCAATGGCCGAGAATGTCATGGTTAAGACTCCTCAACCTGAATATGATCAGGATAACATGGCATCCATTCCAACGGTGTCGACTAGTAGACCAGTAGGTAAATAATTACATTGAAGAGTTTTTTTTTAATATTAATGAACTACTTCAATGATATTTAAAAATTGGCTATATAAATTTAATGTTTTTTGTTTTTGTAGGTGATGGCCCCTCTCAACAACCTCCTCGACCTGAAGATGATCATAAGAATAGGGCATCCATTCCAATGGTGCCGACTAGTGGACTAGCAGGTAAATAATTACATTGCAGAGGTTTTTTTTAATATTAATGAACTACTTCAATGATATTTAAAAATTGGGAAAATAAATTTAATATTTTTTTGTTTTTGTAGGTGATGGACCCTCACAACAGCCTCCATGCCGTGGGTATGAGACTAGGTTTTCTTGACACGAAAGGACTGAATCAACATCAGCTACTGAAGAGCACCTAGTAAACAAAGACATGGACATGGATGAATTACTTAAGAACACAAAAGAAGACTAAAATAAATTGATGATGTATAATAATTTTATAAGACAGATAGATGTACACTATATAACTAGTATGTTTGTAACATATTTTGAATGATAAATCTCATTTATAAAAATTATTTTTTATGACACATGCCTTTGAATGATAAACCTCATTTATAGCTTTACAATCACTTTTTATCAATTTTGAATACTTTTAATGCATATTTTTTAGTAGAATATAGATCGGGTATCATGGAATTGAGAGTGATGTGAGGGGGAAGGGTTGGGGGGGAGGGGACATAGGAGCTTCCACCTTCAAGTGGTTGTCCCTATTCAATAGATAAAAATTTATTAGAGCCATTTATTCTAGGAGCAAACATTTCTCCATCCAATGGAGCAACAACATAGTCAATGTTGACTTTGTTGTTGCTCCTTCATATTGAGGGAGGTTTTCTCCAAGATCAGATGGCTTCAATAAATTATTCTTGAAACCAAGAGGAGCTTATTCAGGCTGTCGCATCTGAGATGTGTGTGTGTGTGTGTGACTATTTAATCTCCTCTCATATGGATTTTACAAAAAAGAATATCAATGGTGTTTACTATTTGCAATCTTGTCGGTTTTAATTTCTATTAGGATTTATTGACATGTCTTAAAATTAATTTTTATTTTTTACTAAAAAATAAATATAATTTTGTTTTTATTTACTAGACTATGTAGTTCACGCATTTGCATATGCTCTAGATGTTGTATCAATGCAATGCTACACATTTTAATATCAAAGATCATGTATGTATTGTCTTTTTTCTTCTTTTTATGACTTCTTAAGGTTCCTTTTATTTATTTATTTTTACATTACCATAATTTGTGGGCCACTATGGGGCCAGTCATTCTATCTAATGAACCACACCCAAGTATGTAGCATATACAATTCCCTTTAGTTCATCATATCATATGATTCACACAACTAATCTAATACTTCAACTTGGTTTTTTGTGGTTGTGTATAAGTAATCCCCTGGATATCGWRGTATAAGCACAACCATAATTATGAAATAGAGTATTTGAAATGAATGAGATATACATACCACTTCCTAGTAGAAATTACAAATCATAGGCACCAATGAACCTAAATACTCATCCCGAGTTTCAAGAAGATGAAAATCAAACATCTCACCAACGTAAAAGTGGATAGGGGGTTGGGTGTGTTACACCAATGACCTATATACACTCCTATGATATTTATTACTCTCCTGTGATATTTATTGTAATATTTATTATTTTTTTGTAGAGTATTTATTTAGCACCAATGGAAATTATTCCACCCTTACCTCTAGAGAACGAGAAACTTGAAAATTCTTTAGCTATAGACATTTCTACCAATGTATTAACCGGTGTCATTCCACCAACACTTGGAAGTTGCACTACACTCGAATCATTGAATCTATCTAACAATTCCTTATAAGGTTCCATTCCATATTCACTTGGGTATCTACAAAGTCTCATGGACTTYGATGTGACCCCAATTGTTTTCATTAACATTGGCACAAACATAAAAATATCTTTGGAAAGACTTGAATCTCAATGGGAGCAATATTAATTAACTGACAAATCATTGCTAACACAAGATGAGATCCACATTGCTTATTAAATTTGAGAAATTTATTGTGAACAACAATTACCAGCTAGCAAAATTTCAAATACTTGGCCAGATAAACAAGGAATCAAAAATTCAAATTCAAAACCAACCTATCCTCTAAATGAAATATCTCTTACTATCATTTTTTTGAAATATATTATTGTAACATATACAAAGGGTGACAAAAGGGGAGTAATTGTACTAGATAACATGGGGAAAATCTAAAATGGGGGCAAGAAGTGGTATGGAAGAGGTGTAATACTCATGACACACCCCAATGCCAAGAGAGATAAAACTCAAGTTCTAAAAGAAACAACCAAGTTATGGGACAAAAGAAACAATATGAGCACACCTATAATTTTCAACATCTCAACAATTCTATGGTGGTCATAATTGTAGTAACATTTATTTATTTATTTTTATATAATAAGTGATTGAGGATCTCCAAAGGAGTTAAATCTACTTTGTATTTGCAGGAAAATTAAAGCACGTGTGTGCACACACACATTCGATTGGGTCTAGTTCGATGGATTGGGAGGATAAATTTTATCCTCCCCACCTAGGATTAAATCCAGACACATGCATACACACACATTCAATTAGGTCTAGCTCGGTGATTTGGGAGGATAAATTTTATTCTTCCCACCTGGGCTCAAATCTCGCTTGTGACACATTCCATTGTTTGTGAGCAAATTATT
>JASDQU010189019.1:0-20218 GCA_032191745.1 Picea mariana | reverse complement strand
TATGGGGGAGCGCTCCTCTCCAAAACTCAGTTTTTTGGGTGCTTTCAGGTGGCAAAAGGTTTGCAAGCCTGTTGAGTCATTTCTCCTCTTCCAAATCAGATGTTTGAGGTGTTTCAAGTGTCTTTCTCATGTCGTTATAGGCACGACATAGGCATCATGGCAATATGCTTTGCTTGATGTTTTTACGACACTTATGAGCAACATACAACACTTGTGACCTTGTGAGAAAAATGCGACACTTGCAACCTTTGTAATGACGACACTTGCGACACTATCAAAGTGAGTAATTTTGATGTGTAACAGATTTCCCCCCAAAGTATGAAGTTAGAAGATAGGAACTGATAGCTGAAATACTTTGTAGACTCTCAAGCAAGGGTATAGGTCGATCTACTTGTCCGCAGGCAGATTTTCCTACAACATGGGTGGCCACTGATATCCACCTGGATCAATCCTCCCTTCTTAGGAATAAATGGTCTCCATTTCATTGATTTCCCCCATCAGATGAGGAAATTTCTGTTGAATTTAGCCCCAGGTGAGCCACTTGCCTTGGTGCAGGAGCTGCCCTGCTTTGACGACTCGATAAAGTTGGATCCTTTGTTGTCGAGTGACCTTGATTTGCATGTACACAATCTAATCATTGGATGTCTATTGTATGCACTTGGGGCTGAGCTCTATTGGTGTCATTTGTTCTGCACATATGAGGTGTCCAATAATGGTGGGAAATAAGGGCAAAGGAGATTGATGTTGAACACTGGGTGTAGGCCAAGGAAAGGAGGAATGTTGAGCTCAAAATAATTATCCCCCATAGCCTTGGTGATGGTGTATGTCCCATAACGGAGTGGGAGAAGCTTTCGATGGGTTCTTGTAAGGCGTTCTTTCTTCAAGTGAAACCAAGATTTGTCTCCCACCAGAAACTTATGTGGCGCCCGATGTTGATCATGGCGTTGCTTATACTTATCATTGGACTTATGTAGGATATCCTAAACCTGTTGGTGTATGTGTTGGATCTACTCAATGAACCGGGTGGCTTTGTCAGATTCAGTTGGAGCAGGAGATGAGTCAATCAAGGTGACCGCAAGGGGAAGTGCAACATCTATGGGACCCAATGGTTGGAATCCTAACTCCACCTGAAAGGGGTTGTGGTCGGTTGAGCTATGTAGGGCACAGTTGTAGCTATGTTGTACATAGGAAATGATATCATCCCATGTGCAAGGGTTATTTGAATTATACATGCAAAGGATATGCACAATCATTTGATTTACGACCTTGGTTTGGCCATATGTCTAGGGGTGGAAGGCCATGGATTTGGTGATATTGGTGTCCAGCAGTGACCAGAGACTCAACTAGAATCTGCTAATAAATCGACTGTCTTGATATGAGACAATGGTTTGTGGGATTCCAAAATGTACCCAAACTCGTTCAAATTAGAGCTTGGGAGTGGCCTCTACTGTGATGTTCTTCTTGCAGGAAACTAGAATCATCATCTTAGAAAAGCGATCAACAACCACAAAAACACAGTCATTTCCCCACTTAGTGGACCAGAGGCCCAACATGTATTCCATTGATATGGATTCCCATGGTCTGTCAAGAGTAGGAAGAGGGGTGTACAGGCCCTGTTTCTTATTGTTCGGTTTGGCAATAACATAGGCATTGCAAGACCTGATATACTTGGTGACAACCTATCGAAGTTTTGGCCAGTATAAATGTTTTTGTAGCATCGCCACTAAATTCTCGATGCCAAATTATCCTGCCACCCTACAGTAGTGGGCTTCCCAGATCAGCTTCACTCGCTCGCTTGATGGAACACAGATATGGCCCAGACGACACAACAACCCATCCTGAAGATGGAAATTATCAACAACTGTGTTTGCACCCAACATTTGGTAGGTGGTGGTGAAGTCAGGTTCTGTCTCATAGAGTTGGGGCCATCCAAAGGTCTCATAGATGCATGATTCTAGCAATGTGGTGAGTTTCGTGAATGGAGGTCTGTTGAGGCAATCAAAAATGCAATTGGTGCTGCCTATTTTATACTTGATGTTGAGGTGGAATTGTTGCAAGTATGTGGACCAATTTTGATGGAAATCATTCTGCAATTTTCCTTGTGTCAACATGAAATGCAATGGCATATGATCAGTGTGGATGATTGTCTCCTTCCTAAGAATGTAATGTCTCCAATGGTGGCAGGCTTGCATAATGGAGTACATTTCTTTGTCATAAGTTGGGTACTTACAAACGACATCTGATAGTGTCTCACTATGATAGGCCATGGGGTGGTCGTGCTGAGTGAGAATGGCACCCACCGCATATTCTGAAGCATCTGTCTCGATCTCAAAGGGTTGTTGCAGTTCTGGTAGTGAAATTACTGGGGCTAAGCACAAGAGCTGCTTCAAATATTCAAACACTTGTTTTTGGGACCAACCCCACACAAATTTTGCCTTACCACCACCCCTGGTTATTTGGCTGAGGGCCCATGCAATATGAGAGAATCCCAACATGAACCTGTGGTAGAAATTGGTAAGGCCCAAGAAACTTCGAAGCTCAGTGAGTGTAGTTGGGGCTAGCCAGTCACGAATGACTTGGATCTTGGATGGATCCACATGTACGCCATGCTAATCAATTATGTAGCCCAGGTAATGGACCCTGTCCATGCCGAAGGAGCATTTTTCCATGTTGGCATATAGCTTGTGCTACCACAGGGTGTGCAGAACCTATTGAATATGCTGCAAGTGTTCATCCCAAGTCTTGTTGTAAATGAGAATTTCATCCAGATACACCACTACAAAAGTATTGGTGAATGGTCGCAGGATATCTTCCATCATCCTCATGAAAGTGGCTGGAGCATTTGTCAAACCAAAGGGCATGACCAACCATTCAAAAAGGCCTTCCTTTGACTTGACGACGTTTTTCCATACATCTGTCTATTCTATCAAGACTTGGTGGTAGCCACACTTCAGATCAATATTACTAAAGTATTTGGCCCCCGTGAGTTGATCAAGGAAGTCGACTATTCGGGGAATCGGGTACCAATTTATGACTATGATTTCATTCAGAGCCTGGTAATCAATGCATAGTCATTAGGTTCCATCTTTTTTCTATACCAGCACGATTGGTCTCCCACAAGGTGATGATATGGGACGAATGTGCCCCTTGTGGAGAATTTCTTGGATCTATCACTTGATATCTTCATTCTCTAACAGAAAGCGGTGATAGACTAGCCCATTCGGAAGTGGTGCGTCGGGCGCTAGATCGATGGGGTGCTTGACCTGGCAGTGCAGAGGTACCCTGGTAGGTGAGGAGAAGATATCTGAGTATTCTTTCATGACCTTATCTACTTGCTTCTGCTGTGTGTAGAGGTTGGTTGTAGAGATCCTAGATGTAGATGTGATCTTTCGCTTATTTTCAGAGTGAATCATGAATAAGACTAACTTCCCCATCTGAGATATGACCTTACTGCATTTCTTAGCAAAGATCAAGGAAATAGCACTAGGTGGGACTGCCTCAGGTATCATGTACTATTTCCTGTTCAAAATAATAATAAAACTACGAGGCCTAGACTCATATACAACATGACGTTTCCTTAAATAAGGTTGGCCCAAAATAACATCATAAACTTCGAGAGAAGCAACATCACATAATACATCATCTTTGAAGGGCTTGATGTTGTACAACAATCGACACTGTTGGATGACGTAGAGATCGCTTCCTTGGCGGAGCCATCCAATGGTTTAGGGTTGTGGGTGTGGTGTTTTCAGTAGGGCCATCTGCTTGATGATATTTGTTGATATGAGGTTCTTCTGGCTACCGCTATCAATGATGAAGTGCAGCAGGGTTTATTTTACCCACATATGTGAATGGAAGAGGCATTTTCCTTCTTCTAGCTCATCTGGTTCACCAGGCTGGATCTTGGTGGTAGCAACGGTGGCACTGGGTTTTGTGTCAATGATATTTCTTCCCCTTTATGGTTCTGGCACAGAGTCTAAACCCACATCTAATTTAGAGTCTTTCACTTCGGCTACCAGTGACGGCTTTGAGCGACAGTCAGCAATGTTATGCCAAGGGCTCTTATGGAAGTCGCACCACTTCTCGGTATATTTATTTGTCTTTTTGGTGTCCTTCTTTTCTTGTGGCTTGGACTCGTTGTCCTGATACTGTCCATATTTTATCTATCATTTTTTCTGTGGGTTGAGGCTACCCTTTCATAGATTTTTTTTGCGAGGAGTTCCAAGGCCCAAATTGTCACGTCTTTTGTTTGAGCTTCTGCTCGATTTTAATGGCATATCGGTAGGTCGCGCCCAAGTATGAGATTTCCAGAAATTCCATTTCGGTCTGGATGTATCTATGCAGAGAATCGTTATACATGAGCACCATATGTCACTCTAAATATTTGATACCCAGCTTGGTGCACAAGGTATGAAAGATATTTGTGAAATCTGGCACTGCTTGGTCTCTTTCTTGCCGCAGTGTGGTCCATTTGGTATAAAAGTTGTCACAACTTCCAACGGGGTATTATTGTTCCTTAATAGCATCCCTGAAGGATTCCTAGGTGGTCGTGACTATAAATAATGAGGTTTCCTCTGTTTCCTTTTTCTCACAGAAATTTTTCCACCATTCTTTGACATGGGGAACGGCTTTGAGGATCGCAAAAGTAATCTTTTCTCTATTTGAAAAGTTATGGATAGAAAAATACCCTTATAGTAGATTCAACCACTTATCTACAACATCTGCGTCTATCTGACCTTCAATTATAGGAATATCAAAGTTTATTTGTACCTTGAAGGGGGTGACTCCTCCACTTGAAGAAGATGTGTCACCTGTTGGTAGCCACCGAAGGATTTGCGTGAAACTATCCATCATCTCGTTCCTTTGTTGCATGAGGGATTCCTCAATCAACAATTGAAAGGATATCCTATCCCATCATATTTATTTTCTCCTGCCATGAGAGGTCGCTTGGGTGTGCGAGAGCTTTTGTCCTCAAGAGAAACAAGCTCAAGACCCAACTCTTTGTACTCTGACCTCGTTGGGGGCATGCATTAATATGACGAGGAGAAGACCACTCTGATACCAATGATCTGGATTTTATGAGCAGAATGAAATGAATATAGATTATTAACAGGTGTGTAACACAAAATAATAGAGATACAGTAAAACGGGTTTTCTATTCAATAAGGCAATAAGATGAAATTATAAAATGCAACGGAAACAAGCTTGCTAGAATGGTGGAGGATTATCTCTAAGAAGAGATGTGACGGTTGTGCTAATTCACAAGAATATGATTACAATGAGGATCTGAAGGCCTTTTTACAATAAAAAGGAATTCCAAAAAACCTAGACATCCAAAAACATAACCCTAGGAGATGAAATGCCAAAAGTCATGTGGGCCCTGTCTAGGTAAGTTAGTACATATACTTCTCGGGGTCATAGCTTTTGCATATTATCTTCATTTTAGGCGTATGATAGACCATTGTAAAGGTATCATTGAGGATATTCATTTTTGGGGGCCAATAATTCCTTCGGCTATCATTGAGAAGATCGATCCCAAAAAACCTTTATTTAGGGCCTAAAAATGGCCCCAGAAGTTAAAACTGCTAAAAATAGTAAATTGCCAAAATTGCCAGAAAATTGTTTTGAGCCAGTTGGAAATGGTGGGTGGCCACCGATATCCACCTAGATAATAAATTATCCTAGAAATTGTTTGCAACCATATTTATCGGTTGCAAATTAATGCGCAAGTGTCGAAAAGAAAAAATGCTTGCACGAGTAGTAGCAGTTGCGACACAGTGCACAAACATGAGATCGATAAGTTGGGCCCCGTACCTACTCAAATAATTCCTAGAGGACTATAAATATAAACAAGAATGGGGCTCTGAGTTCCACTATCCATGTTTAATCATCGTCATTGCACCTATAGGGTTGCACAAACCAACATATACGATGTTCCTCACTAGGACAGGCAAATGTGGCGCAACGCGCTACACATCACTACGAAGCACTGCAGATAAGGTAAATAAAGTCAACAATGACATTTTCACACTGTAATTAATAGATATTCATAACAACATGACAAAGACATGGAGGATCCCACCAGAAACCGTCTAGGAGTATGGACAGATAACCAATTTCCACGCATCATGCCATAACATGTGGCTGCATGCAAAGAAGGACCCCACCAAGGAGTGGTTGCAACTAAAGTATTGTGTGAAGACACAAGATATCCACATGGAGGTCCAAGAGTGTCATGAGGAGTGGAAAGTACCAGAGATATCAAGTGCAACGCCACTAGTACAAGTCCAGACACACGAGAACACACTCCCCGCACAGTAGATAGGCAGGAATAACGCTACCCCACAAAAGAAAACAACAATAGAGGCAGGGGGGCTAGCAGCTCCATTCATAAGAATAATAGGACAAAAAGTACATAAAAATGTGGTCTGACACAAGGTCCACGAGCTACAGAGAAGGCACCAAGAGGACCAATAGGACAGGTGAGTACAGAGGAAGTGCAGAAAGAGGCACAATACATAACTATGGGTGAAGAATTTGAGCAGGATACTGGAATGCATACACATATGCCCGAATCATATGAGCATCTAGACACCTAAAGAAAGAGAACAATGACACAAGTAAGTGGCACCAGGAAGAAAGAAAAGGCCCACAGGAAACAAATGGAAACGTCACTGACAGAAAATGACGTAGAAATGATAGTCACAACAGTAGAAGATCGACTATGAGAAGTATGGGAAAATGCAGAAAACCATAGATCTTCAATTTTGGAACAAGTATAGGGGGTAAAAACCATGTTAGAATAGTTGAGGATCAAGGTAGAACAACAACAAAAGGACAAACTGGCGCCAGTAAGAGAAGGAGCACATGTCGGAGAAACAATGCAAATCATAGTATAGGGAAGTGTTAACTTTATCATAACACCATATACGTTGTTCATTGATGAGGAAATGATGTAGAAGCTCATGAAGGATATCAAAACGTTAGACTTGGTGATTCCCAAAATACCAACAAAAGCGTTATATAAGTTACGGGTAGTTCAAGAGATTCAATCCAAAGCAAGGTCTAACGTGATGAATCTACAACTAGCATAGGAAGAAAATATGGCACTAAAGGAAGCCTTCATCCAGGAAGGGCAGAGGAAAGAGATAACACAGCGAAAAGTGGACCAAATGGAGACCCATATAGATGTGGTATTTCAAGCTATCTCAAATGAGACAGTATTTGAGGAAACATCTTCAGAAGAGAAGATATTAAAGATAGTGCAGATGCTACAACAATATAAAAAGAAGATCAAGGAACTGGAAGAGAGCGCGGTACCTATGACTCCGCCAGCAATCCGAGCGCAAAGAGAGTTGTTGAACACACCACCCACACTAAGATTGGGGGGCTGAATTAGCATGTGGACTTTTATAACTTTTCTTCTTCTTACATGTTAGCAGTTAAAACATATTTGAACAAATTAAGAACAATCAAATCATAATCACAATGGACACAGAAGATACCAAATGTTTGTATATAATTTATATGAATATATGTGAATATAATAATAAGGATTTTCCTAGCACCAAATGAAGTAAGGAGCACCAACTCCTCATAGAGCACCAACTCTCAAGAAAGACCCAGCTTGCTGATAGAATGTAGTATATCCAACTAGATTTCACATAGTAATTCAACTCTACTTGCAGTGATCCATTATTGAGTCAATTATGCTTCATGATCACAGGTATACAATCAACACTCATCATTGCACTTCATCTTCTCTCTAAAATTTGTTCCTTCTTCACTTCGTCTTTCCTCTGATATTTGTGCCTTCCTTACTTCGTCTTTCCTCTGATATTCACACAGACCTCAAGTCTGTATCCCCTTCATTTTTCTCCGTAGGCCTCTCTTTCTCAACGAGCCTCTCTTTTCAACAAACCTGTATGCTCCTTTTACAGATCACACATCCAGTCAACCAATCATGGTTGTATTTATACTTGCTTGTGCTCAAAACTTGTTTAAGTTATTAGGATGACTTGTGCAACAAGTTATAACTAACTTGTCCATTTACAAAAACTTTGGGACCACCTGAGATCATCGTTCCAGGTCTTTATCTTTACACCTGGCATCCCCTTTACTTTCGTAAATCGGTCACAGGCATGGATCAATTTCCTTCATCTCCGTGATTACAGAAATCAGTGCTTCCTTCAAAACATGTTCATATGATCATTGACATAGAACCATAGGCATATCAATTTAAGCGATGCATTACATTCTGCCATTTAAATATCTTTACCATATGACCAACGGCGGTGACCTTACATGAGGCAAGACGAGCGCTTGAGCACTTATCAATTCAACAGTCATGATTCAATCTCCTGATGAGATGGACGAGTGTCGGGTATTTGCGACTTCACCCTTTGGGTCTTCGAGACTTGAAACATGTCAAATATCCCAGAGCGGATTTTGTCGAATAGATCAGACGGTTCACGTTTACTTCACGGAACTAGACCAATGGTCATATTTGATACTTGGACCTATATTATGATCAACGGTTAAGAATTCTCTTGAAGTGATCTTATGATCAGATGAATCCTGTCCACTTTGGGGCTTTGGATATTATTCTTACGCTACCCTTCCATTGTATTTTTATGAACGGTTGAGAGTACACTCGACATCAGATCGATGGACGAGATCTCCTTCGGGTCTTCGGACTTTAGATATTTCAAATCTCAACCCCTTCTTTCCTCTGTACGTCAATCTTCTGGAGCTGTCAATCTACTGACGCATTTCCCTTTCGGATCAATGATCGATATATCCATCGGGTCTCCAGATTTCAAAGATTTCAAATATCAACCCCTTCTTTCCTCCAGAGTGATCACCTATTGAGTAAGTCATAAGTGGTGGAGACCACTTGTTGTCGGTTAATACTTCCACTTACACTATCTTTCCATTGTAGAAGATCAACGGTCAATGTTGTGGTGGGAAATCCCCCTACGGACTAGCACTTAGGGTTATATTATGCATGCAGATAAGAACGAAAGAATCCTACTTTCTACTGTTGTCCCAGACCTAATTCCCATTTCTTTTAAGCAAATACATGGTTAAAAGAACATACCTTGTTCCAGATTTTCGATGTCGATCCTTCTTCACGCTTGATCGCTTGCTAGAAGCTATCCTCCCAAGACTGAACTGTGTACAAAACAAGCAACAAACTCTACATGCATTTGTTCTACAGATTAATGGGTTAGAGATTCAAACATACATTCACTAAACTATGAAGAACTCATATAGTGGGATAGGAAAATCATTTCTTTATTATTAACTTTAATGAATCAACTTACAATGTCGAGACCAGTCACTGCTCCGCGAACCTGATTCTGGGCTCCTCTTCAAATGTCCTCCAACTTCTTTTCTTTGTATCTCTCTTTGCACAAGGATGGCTAAAGGGTTGGGACAATGGGAATGTGAAATTGAATAGAGTTTCTTTACTCTTATTCTTCTCCTCCAAATAGGACCTCTAACCCTTCTTTTATAGGCTAGAAGAAGCTAAGTATTTGGACGAACCCTCGGCCATGCATGGCCAGAAGATTTAGTTAACTCACCCAAAGTTGTGTGTTTCGTTGGAAACTTTCATTTTTTCATGCTTTTGTAGGTACACATGGGTTGTTTTAGGTTAGATAGCATGTACACGTGTGTAGTAATGGAGTAGGGTGCATGGGCCCTTATAAAAGAGGTTTTTTAAAGAGTTGTTCAATAGTGCTTTGGCAAAGAAGGGACCTGAGATGGCCTGATGCCAGGTAATCATGTATGGTGCAAATTAGGGTTATAACATATGTCCCCTAATGTGTGAGGTCAGAAGAGAATCTGATGGCTGAAATACATTACCAATCTTTACTGATGTACTGAACAAGTGAGCCCAGGGACCAGGAATCGAGAGGCGTCGTCTGCAAAATAACAAATGTCTCACCAAGGCAGGCATACCCATGCTTGGGATAGAATAGAATCATGGCTACCAATCAAATACAATATATATCCATGTCAAATAACTATATAAAGTGTAGCCACGAACAATACACAATGGAGCTACATCTCGAAATCAAAAAGATATACATATAAAGTATCCATCTTCTAGAAGCTGATACGACCTGATGGCTAGAGATGAGGTCTTCAGAGCTCGAACAACAACTTCAAAATCTTCAAAACTTAGGTAGGAGTGTAATATGAGTGTATGAATTCACTACCCAGAGGTCTTCGACGGCTCGTCGGTCATGGAATAGAGAATCTTGATGATCAGACTGAAGGCTTCATTGATTTCGAACAAAGACTTGATTGGACATTCAGGATGTCAGGTATGAGGGCAAGAGACAAATTGCAGAGGGGTCAACTCAGGCTTGGTATAAACTTCCCTTGGAAAACAACACGACAAATGATGAGACTTAGGAAGCATGGCATTAATCATAAGTTTACAAAGCAGAAGGCAACGCAAACTCTCCATATGTTTGGAAGAATAACCAAACAGAGAAGGACACAACTCTATGTAGCGAGAATAGTTTCCTAAGGTCGTATTACATGCCATAGTTTGACGTACAAACGAACAGATGTGATTTATCCAAGGGCGACTCATTATGCTACCAATAAAGAAAATACTTTTCCCTTCCTCTTTTTGGGGTATTTTTGATTTTTTTTTCAATGATTTTGGAAAAAAGAATAAAATAATGTTACGTTACAATGGAGGAACGAGTGTTACAAACATACAATTTCAAGGCTCAAGGACAAGACTGATGTTCAGAATAAGGATACTCGGGAAAAATCCTCCGGGGGCCAAGGGTGTTAAGAAGCAGAAGAAAAGTGCTACAAGGCTAGCGTATAAGGTATGCAAACGCGGTTAACAAAACACACAATGGTAACATCCTTCGATGTAAGTTTAACGAGCCCAGAGAAGGTAATCTCAGTGATTTTTCATATTTAGAGAGTCTGAAAAAACATAAAAGGAGACTCCATTGTGGTACCTTTTTCGAAGATAGTCTAGTCGGTTCGAAAAGGGGTAAACTAGTACCGACAAGACGTCTATTCAAAACCATTTTAACGAGTGTGAGAAAGACAAGATCACTCGGCCATTTTTTCATTTTTAAGGAGTCTGAAAAAAGCTTAACTATGGACTCCGTCAGGAATTTTCTTCTGGACTAGTTTAATGAGTGTGAAAGAATAAGGTCACTCGACGATCTTTTCAATTTTAGGGAGTCTGAAAAGAGATTAAATATGGACTCTGTGGGGGTTCCTTTTTCATAAATTTAGTCCCTCAAGCCTGAAAAAGGGGTAAAATGATACCTGAGAGTACTCTTCTAGAGAACTAAAGTTCCATAGAGTATACCTTTGTTCGTATATTTGATCGTCCAGATCGAAAAAGGGGTAAACTACCGCTGGAAAGACATGACTTCAAATTTCATTTTAACGAGCGTGAAAGGCCACAAGATTGCTCGACAATCTTTTCATGTTTAGAGGGTCTGAAAAGGGCTTAAAAGACGACCCGTTATATCTTTTGGGAGTCCTGAGGGTGAGGTCAAGAGTGAAAAGGAATCATGCAAATGAGGCTCAAACTCATAATCAGGAAAAACTACAAGGACTCCCGAGCCAACAGTGATTAGAGACAGCATGGATACCATAATGCAACCAGGATCTACCTAAGGCATCCATGTTCCTGTAAGCTCTACCACCAAGTTGCGACACTTCTAAAGAAGCTATGATGGTTTCATGTCACAACCTGATGGGATCGATCCTATGGCAAAGGAAAAAGACAACGAGATACAAAAGTTGAGGTAGAAACCTAACCTATATGCTCAAGTTGATCCTCGAAAANTCACGGACCGTCGAAAATTACCCAAAAATCCAAAAACTGTCCCGATACCTGATCATATCCCTCCCATGCAACTCCTGAATCACTCTAAATGGTTTTTGGTTTAAATACAATGAGAAGGGGGCCCAAAAAAGTGACAAAAAGAGCCAAAAAGTCTATAAATAGAAGTTGGCAGCTCATTATTACCATTGTTGATTTGGAAATTGACTCTGAAGCCAAAACACCCCCTTTGTCAAAAGTGGTGATTCCGGGAGCTACAGTGGACGAAATGAACTTCTGTCTAGACCAAGTAAGTACAAACTCTCTTATATTGCATTTTAAGTCTTTATTTTTTCATTGGGTTTCATTTTTTAGGGGGGTGTCGACCTTTAAAAGGTCATCCCTAGGTCCACGCGGGATGTCTCAGGACAGGACGCATGTACATTCGAGCAGAGTAAACTTTGCACATGTGTACACGTGACTGTCACTATTACAGCCCGCGTGCACCCCCTTATTGAATGAAAAAGGCTTAAAAATCAAGGGTTAACTCTCCTGAACCTTGGTGTTTTGCAGGATGTATGTCCACTGGAGAGAAAGAGAGCATGAAGAAGTTAGTGAGTTGGTCAGGGAAGACCCCAATGTTGTGGCTGCCTTGATGTAGTTTGAGTTACTCAAGTTTTTCCTATGTCCTTGTATGTGGGCACAACCTAGGCTACTGAATGCCTTGGTTGACTACTGGTATCTGAATGTAGAGGCATTCATGTTAGAGGGGCGGTCACTGGTGCCCATGATCGAGGACATTTATTTTTTGACTGGCCTCTCCCGGAGAGGGGAACCAGTCAACTTATGAACTTTTCCTTTGGGGCCACATAACATAGTGGAATTGATAGGTCTATATTGTGTGGATGATACAGACCACTTGAGCTTGCAGGTGCCCATAAGCAAGATCACTAACTTATCGCTACAGGTGACAGTGTTGCTTATTAGGTGAATCACTAGTTCTGCGGCTCTACATCATGCGTCCCGTGCACAGATGAACTATGCAGTCCAGTTCTTAGATGCACAAATTTTTTATTGGACTACCACATTGCTTGAGTGTATGAAGAGGCAGTTGACAGATTGTCATTTGCAGACATAGAGGAACTTTGGGTTAGAGACCATTCTATTCTCGTTCTTTTTTTAGAGAGTTCTGAGTTTTAGTCCTCGAGTAGTGATACGAGGACATCGAGCCTCTCTTCCTTCTATGTGTAGATGGGCAGTATTACTACCGCATTAGGGTGGTGGAAGGACCAATGAGTCCTTCGACAATGACTTCTTCACGTGGTTGTCATGACAGATCCAAGTTATAGAGGATTACCCCTATGCCGGGATTGATTTCTTGAGAGACCCTGAGATACGAGTACCTCTTGGTGAGGAGCGAGGGGAGATGGGTAAGTCTCCACCTTTGTAGTTTTTTTTTGTTAAACATATGTAATTTGTATGTTGTTTTTGTTATATATATCATTTTTTTGTTATACCAGAGTATTTGATAGATATGTGTTCATTGTGTGCAGATGTGGGACTAGTGCGACCGACTGACTATGCGAGGAACATGCGTCGTCCTCATCCAAGGGCCACACCTGTCGTCGCAGGGGGACCAGCAGTAGCAAGAGATCCTCCAGCCAGGGAGGCTAAGAGGGTATTGAGATGAGTCGAGCGAAACTTTACTACGCTCACTCGCACGGTCCCTATGGCAGAGATTGAGGACCTGCCACCATATATGCAGCCTCATGTAGTGGGGGCACCACGGATGTGGGTCGATTTGTTTTGGTGTTTAGCCAATGTTGTGGATCAGTATAACATGGCCCACAAGCCCTGACCATAGCTATACATTTTACGTGCCACAAGCACTACTTGTATATATTTTTTGAGGGCATAAGCCCCGTGACTCATTATTGGTCATATTTTTTAGGCGCTTGCGTCCATCTATGTACTCTGGTTACGTTATGATATTATGTATGGTTTTTTTATGTCTTTTGTGTCTTATGGATCATGTGTGAAANTATGTGTGCAAGATGTCAATCTAAAATTTGATTAGCTAGAGTATCTATAACTTGGTTTAATCTCCTAGGAACATGAAAATATGTAATATAATCAAAGTTTCATTCTAAGACACGTACCCTAAGGAATCGTCAGTGTAAAGTTGGATCATGAACCCGGTATACTCTGTTTAACTGAGACACAACCAGCTGAGTATTGAGATAGACCCAGAGATGAGAGATACCAAATGACAAAGCATCACGAAGTAACTCAATAACTGCACTATACTCAGTGACATTGTTTGTGGTGTCAACTAAGCATATACCTCCGAAAGATAATAACTGGCCTTGAGGTGTAAAGATTACCCAAGCTACGGAGGAAAGCCTCCGAGTGTGCCGACTAGCACCATCTGCATACTCGACAAACACCTCAGTATCACTTGACAGCTTCCATAGTGATGAAAAATAACATCAACAACACGTCCATAACACTAAAAGAAACTAGAAAGTAATAGTACAAAGATTATACATATGTTACAAAAAGTTACCCACAGTGACCTACCTATGAGTAATACTTCTTGAGGTAGAGCCCATTTCTAGGCTCCACCAAAAGATTCCCTTTAAAACCTCTTTTATGATGAAAGGTCCAAACCACATGGGTTTGAATTTTCCTGACCCTAGGGAGTCCTTATCTTGGTCATAGACCAGAACAAGGTCACCTTTAGAGAAAATACAAGGATGAACAAACCTATCATACTGACACTTGACCTTATGTTTGTGAGCCTCATTGGCCAGTGCTGCATCATGACGCTGCTCATTAAGCTACTCAAGGTATACTAACCGATCTTTGAGTGGATCTGACATTCGATAGGAAAGAATTCCTCCAGCCCATAAATGAGTTGGAAAGGTGAGAAACCGATTGTAGTCTTAACAGATGTTCGGTAAGCCCATAATGCTAAGTATAACATCAAATTCCAATTTGACTTGGGTGAGTTGATCGTTCACTGTAGAATGGTTTTAAGAGTTTTGTTCACAGGTTCCACCTGACCATTTTCTTAAGGGTAGTAGGGTGACGAATGTTCTTGCCACAACCCAAGTTTTGACATTAACTCGGTCATCATCTGGTTTTGAAAGTGACTGCCATGGTCAGTGAAAATATCCCTTGGGATGTTGAACCTTGCTATTATCTAGTTGAATAAAAAGAGAGTTGCAGTCTCTCCATCATATTTAAACATTGCCATAGATTCAACCCACTTTGTGAAGTAGTCTATAGCTACGATTATATAGCATTGACCCCTTGCTGAAGGAGGGTTGCATGTAGTGTAATCAATCCCCCACTTGGTGAAGGGACCAACTGTGATGACGGGAAACATGGGAGTGGGATGTGCCCTCATCTTCCGAGAGAATATTTGGCACGGGTGGCATTTCTTGACCGCTTCGATACAATCTTTGATAAGTGTCGGCCAGAAGTAATCTACTCGTATAATCTTTTGGGTTGTTTCCAACCCAAAAAAATGACCACCACAAGCTCTGGTATGGAAATCATTAAGCATGATAACTATTTCTTCGTGAGTGAGACATTGGTGTAGGATGCATTCTACACCTCTCTGATACAATGTATCATCAAGTATGAGATAATTCTTAGCCTGATGGCGTATGCGTCGATGCTCATCATGAGAAGCAGTGGTGGGGCACTTCAAATTCTGGAGATAGATAAGTATATCTCCACACCAGGGATCTGAAGAGGTGATCAAAAACATATCTCCTCTAATAGGTGACTCTTCGGGCACGATATCACCTGACTCATCCAGAAGTTCCAAAATAAGTTCTACAAAGACCAGTGACTTTTTGGATTTCACTAAAATGAAATCTAAGTCAAACTCTTGGAGGATGACTATCCATCTACTGATCTTTCCACCTATTACTCATCATGTTAACATGTATTGAAATGGATTCATGACAGCAATGGCAGTGGTCTTGCGAAATAGAACATAATGACAGAACCGTAGGACAGCATGGACTGCTGCCAATGCAAGTTTTTCAATATGAGAATAATTGAGTTCATGTCCTACAAGGCCTCGACTCAGGAAATAGATGACATATTCTGAGAACAAGACATCTTCCTGAACTAAGACCATGCTAATGGTTGACTCTGTTGCAGCCAGATATAATAAGAAATCCTTGTTATAGTTAGGTGGTCGGAGCAGAGGGGAAGTTGTGAGTGCATGTTTCAATGTGGTGAAAGCACGTTGAGTGGCATCGTCCCAATAAAAAGGAATGTCTTTCTTAAGTAAACACATAAATCCCTTGGTGATCTCAGCATAGTTAGAGATGAAGCGTCTTAAAAAATTCGCCTTTCCCTGTAGACTCTGAAGTTGAAGGATTCTGTGTGGGGGGGGCAATTGAATTATTGTCTCAACCTTGAGAGGATCGACCATGATCCCTATTGTTGACACTATGAAACCTAAAAAATGTCCTAATTTTATGCAAAAGATGCACTTTTTTGGGTTCAAGTGAATCCGGAAGTAGCGATAACGCTCAAAGATAAGTCAGAGGTGTGTGGGATGATCCATTCTCTTGCGAGATCGAGATGCTAAATCATATAAATAGGCCTCGACTATATGCTTGAGATCATGGAAAGCAAAAGACATGGCCCGCTGAAAGGTGGCTCCAACATTTTTTAGACCAAAAGGCATCTTACGATACGTGAATGTACCCCATCGATAGATGAATGTTGTTTTGTGTTGGTCTTCGGGTTTGATTTGTATTTGGTTATATTCTGAAAAACCATCCATGAAAGAGAAGGCCTCGCAACCCACACATTCATCAATTATTTGTTTGATGAATGGTGTGAGAAAATTATCTTTGGGACAGGCCTTGTTCAAATCATTGAATTCTGTACATACATTAATTGTGCCTTGTTTTTTATTGACCAGCACGGGTTTGACACCCATTAGGTCAAATGGATAGGATAGATCAAACCATATTTTAGTAGTTTTTCAACCTCAACCTAATGGTTGTTGCTTTCTTGGGGTTAACTGGACGAAGATTCTGTCAGACAGGCTTGGCATCTGGATAAGTTTTGATTTCATGTTCAACTATTTTTGGATCGATGCCTAGCATTTCCTCGTAAGACCCGGAAAAAACGTCGCAGAATTCTTTAAAAAGATCTACGTAGATTTGAATCTCTCCAGGGGAGTAGTCAGCTCCGACGAAAACATTCTCCACAACGCTAGGTTTTCAGGAGATATTGATCGATAAGGTTTCAGTGATAGTTTCCATATTACCCTCAGCATAAACCTCGTGTGTAGCTAAGGGATTAATAGGACAAGACCTATCTCCCATCATAGTCAAGGTGAATTATCCAGCTTTGATTTTGCTTAACTCTAGGAGGAAGTATGATCTGTGATGAAGATCTTCCCAGGGTTTGTTCGGACTATTCATTGCCTCAATTATAGCTTCATCAGAGGGAAAGACTAAATCTAATGAATCGGTGTGAGTGAGAGAACCCTGAGCCCAAATAGGATCCAGAAGTGGATCAAAATATTGTGTAGGAGTTGGATCAGTGTTGGTTGAATCTTGCTGGACTAAAGAGTACGCTACTTTAGCTGCGGACAATGGCATGGACATTCTTGGGTGCCCTGTCCCATCCATCATGGATGATGGGGAAGGAAGTATCCATGGATCATTGAAGTAAGTAGTGCAGAACGATGAAACTTGAAAAATATCAACCTTATGGTGATTGGATATAAACTTGATATCGCCTTGAGGGGGTGGGTAATCGAAGATACCCATCAAAGATGGGCACAAACCAACCCCTGCGTTGACTACACCTGGTTGAGTATTATCAATCATTGGGACCGTGGATGCCCCCAATGAAGGGTCAGATCTGGAGAAAGACAGTTGATCGATGGTCTCTATCTAGCCCTCATGTGGAAACAACAAGACATAGAAAACTGTATCAACCACAGCTTGCATGGAATAAGTCCAACTCCTTCTTAACAAGAGGTTATAGTTGAGGGGCACATCGACTACCTCTACCTCGACACACATGGTCTTCCCTCCTAACTGCATAGGGAAAGAGGGAATGATACCATGTGGGCAGAATGAATGACCGTCGAAAGTAGTGAGGAGAGTAGGTGATGGAGACAAAACGTGTTGGCCAATGGCCTTCCAACATGCCAATGACATAATGCATGTCGAGGCTCTCTCATCGATCACCGTGTGGAAGATATTCTGAGTAAAATTTTTCGTGGGATAAGCCACTACTATCTGAAACGCTATGTGGTAAGGAAGATGAGGTTTTAGGTCGGTTTTATCCAGCATGATTGTACCCAGATTACAAGTCTCGGTAGATCCTAAGCGGTTAACAAGGCTTTTCTCTTGGAAGGGCAACTTTGGAGGACCTCCAAAGCAGACATCGCACAAGGGTTTTGTGATAAATATTCCACCACATAATAGTTTTGGGTGGCCCTTGCGCTTGGGTTGTGAGAATCGTTTTTGAACACGCCTTTGGGGATGCATGTCATTGTTTCGCCCAACGTCTTCTCAATCGATAGAGGAAGAGATGGGAGTTCGGCTTCTTTTCCCTTCTCAGAAGTGCTTGTTTTACTATAGTCATATGCTCTAGTTGATATAAAAGCATCACCCTTCACCATATATACATTCGTGGATGCGGGGTTGTTTGAAGACGGAGAGGGTCCTTGGCTACCCCCTTCCATGCTTGTAAAGGCTTGGGTTAGATTTTTCCCATGTTGAAATGGATTGGTTAACACAGCAAGTTGTTGCTACATCACAAAATTTTGGGCTTCTGCAAGCCGAGGACATAGATGGGTCGGGTGGTCTTCCACGCATAAGTTGCATGGATACCTCACCTTTCGTTTCTCAGTGTTGTCCCTGCCAGCATTATCTGTAGGTTTTTTTATCCCCCTTACCCTTCTTTCATTGTTTTTTCTTTCCCTCAGGCTACTGGGTGGCCTTTGGATTACTCGATTTCATTGTGTGTACATCCAACATTTTGGTAGGGGGAGCATCCAAAGCAGTAGTTTGGTTGGCCGTTGTGTGTTGTATAGACAACTACTGCAACTGCTTCATCAATTGCTCAGTGAGCTTTGCTTGTGTTGAACCAACAATGCCATCAACATGTGGTCTAGCTATCTATCTGGTGTTATCAAGTATTGAGTGTGGTGCATCTGGCAAGATCACGTATAATAAACCATACTGAGAATAGATTAGCTCAAGTTGTTGAGCTCTCATGATGGCGTCTTCGTTGGAAAATACTCCCGACGTCGTGACGTCTTTGGACAACTATGGGACCAAAGACTTAAGGAACCACTCGAGCAGGAATGTTGGTGGGACTGGTACCTTAATTAAACTCTTTCAGCGTCTCTATTCTTGGATGTGATCAGAGATATGGTCCGCTTTTGTTTGTGAGAAATTGGCCAGAAATTTGGTGCCATCATCGTATGTCACAGGTAATTGGAAATGGTTTAGGAAATCCATTGCCAGTTCGCTGAAGGAAGAGTATCTTGAGCGATCGAGCTCAATGTACCATTTCATGGTGCTCCCAATGAGAGTATGTTGAAACAATCACAATTGTATGGAGTCATCTTTCAATGATTTAGATGAGCACCAAAGATGAAAGGTAGTCACATGATCTCCTGGATCTTCATTAGGCTTGGCTTCGAACTTTGGGATGTCCAAAGGTAAATTCATCAGCATAGAAGGACAATGCAGATCGTGACAGATCGAGTCATTCAACAACCTTGTCAAGTCTGGAAAATGCAAGGTTGCCAGGAAGGGTAGTTTGGGTTGTTGGTGATAACCTGGGAAAAAGGGGGCTGGAGTTTGATTGGCACCAGGTTGCCAGGAAAATTTCAGCTACTGGCCTAGGTTCTGGTAAAAACCATGGCCCTGGATAGCGTATGGATTTTGCGTGTGAGGAGACATCATCGGCTGATTTTCAAAATAGGACATAGATGGTTGGGCATGCATTACATTCGAAGGACTTTGGGAAGGATTTCCCCATGTCGGTCCCATGGGGATAGGCATACTTCTTTGTCTGGGGTTCCATTGATTGTGAAAATAATTACCCTAGATTGGCATTCCTGATGAGGGAACGGATCCCTGCCAAGAATTTCAAGGCCCTGATGCGGAAGAAGTTCCTGGGTGTGCCCCCTATGTAGGAATAGTACCCTGCATAGGAATAGGTTGTCTGAAACCAGGGTTTCCCCCAGTTGGGAAAGTAGCTAATGAAAAGGCGATGTTACCAAATACACTGAACAAAGAAAATGGTGTCGAACCTACCGACATATTATGCGAAGGTGGTCCTTGACTCCCTGCTCCAAGTAAACTATGGTGTGCAGGTGGCCCGATGGATTGT
>JASDQU010189018.1:25375-36869 GCA_032191745.1 Picea mariana | reverse complement strand
TTCTGTCATTTCATTTTTCCTTCCACCTATCCCCTGCTGCCGTGTGTCATCCATTCACCTCTCCTCTTTGGTCCGCGTGGCTCTCCTTTCTTCCCACCATCCGCTCATTTCCTGCCACGCGCCCCATTCCCTTCCACATCAGTTTCTCACCCAAAGGCAAGTTCATTTCTCCCATCTCCTCCCCATCTACCTGGGTGTCTTCCGCCATGGATCATCCTCTGTCACCCCTCTCTGTCATCACTCTCACTTCTCGCCACTCCTTCCACGTGTTCCCCGATGTCATCACTCCTACCATACACCATGTCCTCCGTGTTGGCCGTCATGTCCGTCCCTCAAGGTATTCGGTTGTTCCAGGTGGCAGCGCGAGAAGTCTTTCCTATCCCAAGATGCTGAGTTGGCCTGGCCGTTCTCGATCCCAAGAAGCAGTTATTGAGGCAGTTGAGGGTGGTTAGACATCGTCTTCGCCATAATGGGGACGTCCTGCAATGAATTAAAAGCACGTCAATTCGTCGATGTAACTGTCAGAAGACTGATCATGTCCGCCATAAGTTGCACGACCATTCAAAGATTGCAGCTCCGTGTTGTCAGAAGCCATGCAGATGCAAAGCTTTCAATGCTACGTCTCGATCTTGTTGTTGTTGTTGTTTTGAGTATATGTAGGCATTTTTGCCATTTTTGTATCTATCGATGGTAGAGCTAAGCTCCCGACTATAAAGTTTCAGCGATACTCTGGTTTCCTGGTTATGCCTCTGTGTTTGAGATTTCTTGGTTTATAACAAACAGTTTCCTTTCTTTTCCATCTTTGTTTCATCTTTGCTAGAGGGTTCACAGTGAAGGATTCATGTGGACTTAACAATATTGTTGCGATAAAGGATTTATTGTGGCATCTTTGTATTCTCTGGTATATGTGTTTGAATGTAAAAGGATTTTGTGCTCGAATACACTTCTTCTTCAGTCTGTTACAAACCAGATGTCTGTGATAGATCTTGCACCCTTCTTGTATAAGTGTTCCACCTACTCATCCTTTATTACGACTCACTGTTTGAAGTTTATCAAGACCTCACTCGTTCATGCATGCCTGGTCTAGTTTCTGAGTTGACACGATGCTGTTTTGAGTTTCCTTCCATTTGATCACCCTTTAAAACAAATCGTGACATAAAAACTGATGGGCGTCGGGCTCTGCTCCTGCTAGCAATCCAGGAGTAACCTCCGATAGCCAACACATGGAGAGAGAAAACCCTAGTTCTTAAGGAGGCACATGTAGGTTGTTGTGAGCCAAACCACATACATACGCGGGCTGCACTATTGGTAGGGCGCGTACATACACGTTATGCACTACTGAAAGGTCGTGTACCTATTGAAAGATTGGTATCTGTTGAGTATTGAATCCTCTTCTTAATTGGTTTTGATTTTTGTAATATGAGTCTTGCATTGCAGAGCTGGTGCTCCTATGGAGTTGATACTCTATTCAGTTGTTGCTGATAAACCCTAGGATTGTAGTCCATAAGAAAAATAAAATTGTACATACATATTTTTTTCTTTGTGTTCTTTGTGGTGATGGCTTATTGATGATATATGTTGTTTCTATTTGTTGTTGGTATATGTTCACATACAACTAGTTATAAATGACAGTAATAAGTGATGAGTAAATGGTGATTGATAACTAAGGAGTTTTGTGAAGGGAAGGGAAAAATATCCCTAAACTGATTCAACCCCCATCTCAGTGTGGTCAGTGTGTCCAACAAGGGTTAGGCTATGACCAAAAGAATTTTAACAAAGGATATAACTTTACTTATCAGGAAGTTAACAAAACTCCAAAAAGTTATGCAGTAGTTGTTCAAAACTCCTTCAAAAAACAAGAAAGCAAGATAAGAAATAATTTAAAATAGAAGAAATATATTCTCCCCTCATAAAAGAATGAATACAGATGGCACACAATTACAAGAAAAAATCCTCCAAAGAGGCATCAAAATATCTTCATTGGCTATTGTTTCTCTTGTAATAATTTTGGACGTAAGGAAATGCATTGTAAGGATTATGGAAGATACAATACTAGAAATGTCAAAAGGTATAAGAACAATAAGAACAATACAGAGAAAATAAACTATAACTCTTTCTATCCTTTAGAAAGATTCAATGTTGAATGCCAAATATGAAACAATTATGATCATATAACCAATAAATACAGGTTCTCCACAAAGACAAATATCCTCAATTATAAGGACAAGAAAGTATGGAGAAGAAAATCTAAAGTACAAAACAAGGAAGATGAAGAAAATATTTCACTTGAAATTGACGAAGTTGAGAATGGAAGAAAGATGGGTGAAGTTTCTAATAAGGAATGTGAAAATCATAATTTTGCATATAAAGTGGATCAAGCTCAAGAAAGGACAATTCCTAAAATAGAATATGACACAAATGTAGTTCTTGATGATGTCTTGCAAATCAATAGTTCATTATCCAATGAAAAGAAAATGCAAAATGAATATTCTAAAGAAAAGAATGAAGAATTTTATGTTACACAAAACAATGATGATGATGGTGAATGTTCAATAGCATACCAACCAGAATAATTGAGCACTAATTATCTTGGAATTTTTCCGATACTATTTTGATAATATACTAAATTCCCCCTCAACGAAAAATATGAACATAAGAAAGAAAGGAGGATTCATGTAAGAATTAACGGTGTTCTTGGAAATGACCTCATGATTATTGAAGAACAAAGGAATGTTACTCTTGGTGTCCCCAGACTAAGGGAAATAATAAATGTGGCAAAGAAAATCAAAATGCCATCATTGTTTGTATATTTAAAACCTATAGTCAACAAGACAAAGGAAAGGGAAAGGAGTGTGTAGTATGCTTTAGAGTACACAACGTTGCAAAGTGTTACAGATTATAATAGAATGTGGTTTGATACAGAACCAATGAGGCATTCCCAAAATAATTAGAATCTTATGAAGAGGACTCTTACAACCAACAACAAAAGGTTATTCAACAAAGATCATGGTTTGAGGAGTTACATGACAAAAACATTAATATCATATCTACTTCTATTTTGAGAAAAAATATGAGCATGGGCAATATATGAATGTGAAGAAGTTAGATATGATGGTATGGGAACTGAACCATATCAATATTTGAGACAACAAAAATGAAGAGGCTCTTGAGTTATAAATGAGGGAATAGTTGACTACTATCATGGAAAATTAGGAGCAGTCTGGAAACAAATGAAGATAATTCTTGAGCAATATTTGTATAATATTGGCACACTCTTAAAGGAAGATATGGGAAAACATAATTGAAGGATGTCTAATGCATCATTGAAAGCATCCTGGATAGAAAATATTATGGATTAAGACTCATGGCAGACTAAAACATGTCTTGATTATTTGAGGCAATAGTATAGTAGAATATGAAAATTCAATCTTGTTTCTAAGGGATAGAAGTTGAAGTTCATTTATGCATAGTCAAAGGACTATAGGGGAGACACACAGGTTTAAGTGAAAAATGTTTTTTTTGCAGAAAAAATTACCAGATTAGTTTATCAAAATGAGAGATGTTTCCTTATCCTTTTAAATTGCACAAGCTTCATCATAAAGGGAACACATGGACAAGGGGAGCATCACCTTAAGGGGAGCGTCACCCTAGGGGGAGAAAGGAAACATCCCTTTTGTCATTGTTGTCAAAGGGGGAGAATGATCAGTAAGATCTAATTAATATTGAAAATGGGTTTTACTTTGTTTCCATCATTGCCAAAGGGGGAGAATGTTGGACATGGTGTTATGGTGTTGGAATTGATGTCAAATAAGACCAATATGATCAATGTTGGACATGGTATTATGGTGTTGGCATTGATCTCAAGAAGATCAATATGGCATTGCCATTAAGAAAGAATATATCTTCAAGATCCTAAATCTCATGAGAGATAGTGTTTTAGGTTGCATGAAATTAGAGTGCACAACATTAAGACCTTTGGAAAGGTCGAAGGAAAATCTCAGGAGAGGTAGCTTATTCATTTTCATAGAAGACATAGCTTGCAATCCTAAAAACTCAAGAGAGATAGTGTTGCAGAGATCACATAGAAGCCAAAGTGTTGTGCAGACAAAGATCCTTTGTAAAGGATCATGCAAGTGTGATCATTCCTTTTTGAATTTTTGGAGCAATCACAACCATTGAATCAAGGAGCTCTAGATCATTATATAGGAAGCCAGGTAAGTAAGAGTCATTGGATCTAGTTGAGAAATTTTGGGTATAAGAAAGAGTCGTCAGATTTAGTTGAGAAATTTTGGGTATAACAAGGACCGTCAAATATAGGTGAAGCTAAAGGCTGGGAGATATTAAGTCCCAACCATCAGAATGAACTGATCATCAGTCATTGATCGAAGACAATAAGGAGATAGAAATATTCGTGACTCCATAACTTCACCACTTCGATGATTATTGGAGACAAGGCAGAGGCATGAAATTGTGAAGTCATGAAATCCTGCCAACTGTCGGGATCAAGGAGGAACTTCGGGTGAATTCTCAACCATCCGATCAAGTATAGTGGAAGGATAGGGAAATCAAAAAATTCCCAAAGTCCCGAGGTGTCGAAGCCCCGAAATCCCACCAACTGTTGGATCAAGGAGGAACTTTGAGTGAATTCTTGAGCTTCCGATCAAGTATAGAGGAAGGACAAGGTAAACCACAATATCCTGGAGTCTCGGAGTAATGAAACCAGACAGACCATCGATTAAACATCCCTTCAAGACTTTTATCAACTGTTAGATCAAGCAGTGGAAGGATGGCGTAAGCACATTAGCAGGTATAACTTTGGGGGAGTTGAATGACTTTAGAGTTGTAATATCCCGAAGTCTCGGAGTGCAAAGACCAAAAATAAATAAAGATCATCCATCTCAAAACTTGATTAAGTCATATTTGCTGGATTAATTGACTGGAAGGATAGCATAAGGGAGAGTTGTCAACCGACAATAAGTGGTCAACATTACTTTATGACCACTTCGATAGGTCAAACTTTGGGAGAGTTGGAAGATTATAAAGGGAGAATAGCCTGAAGTCCAAAGTCTGGAGGACTTATTTCCAACCCCTGGTCACAGGTTATGATCACATGGGTGATGAAGATCCAGCGTATAATACCCCAAGGCCGAGCCCCTGTTGAATTGTAAACATGTTTTGTAGGGTGATTCAAGTGATTATAAGATATGAGGCTTATGTGATGTTTAGGATAGTGAGCCTATATTTGTATATGTAATTATTCATATTATTAAAATAAAATACATCGATGTGTGTAGACCGACCACGAAGAAAGAGTTATGGGGGACTAAGTTCCACTAGGTAGGGGAAGGGGCTATGAGGCTAGCAAAAAGGGCTAAGCTTGAGGGCTCAACCCGAAGGCAATTTTATAATATATTTTCCTAAAAGACTAAGGTTTGGGAAATAAATCATGTTATTCTAAGTTCTTGTGGGAAGGGGAATGAATGAGAAGTGGAGCTCATGCATCTTCATGAGGATAGGTGTCCGATTTGGGACATGTCGTTTTATGTGGGAAATCAGTTTGTTGTGGGGGTTCGATCAACCATTCTTTCCAGGCTTCCCATGCACTCAGGAATTCACACACTCGGTCATTCTCTCCATCGTTGAACCCCTCCATCATTGACCTTTGTAACTTGAGTTAACCTATACTTTATTGAACCCATACCCTGCCTTAACGGTTGGTTGTTTTTGCCATCATCTGTGCCATACCCGAGTTATGTTGCTGCCATATCCCTTACCCATTTGACTTAGGAGATGGACAAAAGAAGTAATTTTCCAGGCCTGTGGGTTTGAAGAGGCGGCTTTCCAGGCTCGTGGATTGAAGAAGCAGGTTGTCATGCCTGCGAGCAACTCTTTTTACATGAGAGAGGTTGCTCGTGAAGTGAATTCTCTTGGAAAGAGCCCAAAAACAGCTACAAAGATCCGAGAATTAATGTTTGGCCTGTTGTTGAATCCTTGGAAGGGAAGTGGAGCAACCGATGGACTATTTAACATTGAAGGTGTATACATCCCAAGGTGGGATAGGCATGTGGGGAATGAGAGGTTGTGAGTTGTGGGTGTAAGTTGGCTCCTGGGAGGGAATCCTTCCTGATGTACTATGCGACTTCCCTTAGTCTCATCCTAGCCTAGGAATCCCTTTCCTTAGTGGAGTTTAGTCCCATCTCGGGGGTGAACCACTGCTGAGAGTGATGAGAAACATGGTATAAGGCTAGGAGGTTCGTGGAAGGTCTACACGCAATTGGTGGACATCAATTAAAAAGATAAGTATCAATTGTGTTAATGTCCCATGTTCTGTTATTTATAAGAATTTCATGTGTTTGTTGCATGTATGTTTCACTGTTAATTCCACAAGGATCTGTGTTGTAGAAATTTGTTTATGTCTATTTAAATGTGCATTATAAATGTATGTTAACAAAAAGTAGATGTTGTTTTTAATTTATTAAGTCTGATATTTTCCGCAAATGAAAGAAAGTGGTTCTAGGAGGTAGCATGGCCCGACCTGGGTGGATGGGGGTGTTACAAATTGGTATCTGATCCCATGGTTCCAAAACTGAACCTGGATGGGCCATGTATGAGTAAATTGAAGTTATAGAGTGCCAGAGGGGCATTGAGAGAGCTCTTGGGTGGTAGTGGAAATCTCAGGAGGGTTGGTGGAGTAGTTATCACAACAATTGTGGTTGATAACCATGATATTTAATTTGATTCGTAAGATCTGTGCAGGGGGAGGAAGACCCTTCCCAACCATCAGATATGGAAAATATGCACGACAGTTAACCTCCAAGTCTTTCGGATTTCATGACTTCGGTGAAGTTTACATTTTGTTGAGAAAAGGGGCCGAAGCTTGAAGTTCCAAAGTCTCGTAGTGATTTTCAACCATAGATCATCCAGGTGGAGGAGAGTCATGTATTTTCCCCTAGTAGTTCGATGGTTCGTAGTTCAGGTAAATTGGTTGAAGTGTATGTAGAATGGAGTTCCTCCTGAAGTCCCGAAGTGTCGAACTTCGGAGTTAATATGGACCGTTCGTGTTTGAGGACATGTGTCCACAAATCATCCTATTTAGAAATTCAACATTCGAGGGATTTGTGGTGTAGTGTGGAGAAGTCTCCCGAAGTCCCAAAGCCTCGAAGTCCAAAACCAATCTAGATCGTCCATTTACAGGGACACATCTCCACAGATTAAGCAATGTTCAAAATTTCATTAGTCTGAGGGTTGTGTGGTGTTTGGCAATGAAATCCTCCAAAGTCCCGGAGCACCGAAGTGATGTGGACCTGTTCGAAAGTTCGACATTCGGGAGTTATAAGGAGTGATGAAATGGAATCTACTGAAGCCCGAAGTGTCAAAGTCGTGAAGCTTCGAATATGACTTGGCATGATGACTTAACCTAGGGTGTCGTGGACCTACCCTAAGTCTTCCATGTGCCACTTTTTTTTGTACCATTACAGGCCCTTGGTACCAATTGGAGCCTGAAAGGTATCTCCTTTCAGTGGGGCCACATGTCACTACATTAATTGTTTGATATCCAAGCAAAAAAGATGGTCGTATTCACCAATTCGACGTTTCGAAGGAATGAAGTGTGATGAAGGTGAAACTTGCAAATCTCTAAAGAGAGGAGTAAATCCTCACCGTTGATCGGGAGAGAACATGTTGCAGTATATCCTATAGTCCAAAGACTTGGCACTCCATGGGATTCAAGGCATAAGCAATTGGGTTTGAGGACTCCTGAAGGCTAGAGTCCATCTTAGTCATTGATTACAATGGACACGTGGCACCATATCCCAAGGTCCAAAGACTTGGTACTCTAGAGGAATTGAGTTGCAGGTTTCTTTGGGTCGAGAACTCCTAAAGGTCAGAGTTAATCTCGACCGTTGATTGGGATATTTGTGGAGAGGTTCTTTGGAAGGATCTGAAGCCCGAAGTCCCAGATTTGATCATGGTTGTTGGTTAATGGGAAGGAGCGGCCCGTTGATTTGAGTTTGTGAGTTCGCCAATTCAACAATTTGGGAGGCAGTGTAAGATGGAGCCTCAAAACTCCTGAATCCCAGAGTCCCAGAGATCTTTTTGACCATATATATAAATAGAGAATGAGGAATTTCGATCCACCATTCTTCATGAGTTCTCTAATTCGACGCTCCGAGGAATTGGAAGTTTGGAGTTGAGAGAACCTCTGAAGTTTCAGAGCCCCGAAGTCCCGAAGCACCAGATAAGAACCTATCATCCTAATGCTTGGTCATATCCTGTGGTCACATGAGATTGGGGGAAAAAGAAAAGTTTCAGTGCTCAGAAACTGATTTCAAAACAAAATGGGGCTTAGAGAAGGATTATGTGCGGTCCCGAACTATACAGACCTGGACCTAAATATATAAAGAAAGACAATTTTTGGATAGCCATTAAGGTTAAGGTATCTCATGCATCCATGGTGATATAAGATACAAGATCCATAGATCTAAGGAAATAATATATCATGACCATCAAAGGATGAATTCAATAGAAATCCACAATAACCGTCATATCTAGGAGTTACAGAGGGGGACTGTCAGAGCAACATCCGATTAAGTCTCGAATGTCGAATCATCACAAGATCTATGGTGGAGACAATTTGTGGAGACTGAGGGAATAACTAAAATCCGTACAGGTTTAACCTCTGCAATCCTCCTAGACTGTCAATCTGTAGATTCGGAAATATCAATGGTTGGCATCGATCCCACTATAGGTGAGCAGTTTCTATTGCGGAACTCGGGAAAGGAGATAAACCTCATGCTAGTTGGGACTCTATAATCATCCCTGGTCATATATCTCCACGATGGTTCAAGCACAATCATCGATCCTTGATAGGAGGTTCAACGCCTCTATATTAAAATTATGGTTATGCAGATATTCAATCCTATTAGTGATCAAATATGAGAACTAAGACGATCCCTGGCACCCTGATTTGGGTTTTACAATGCAATTACAACAGAAGAATGAATAAAAAGGTTTTAGGACAGGAGGTCCTACATCAATAGCTTTCTTCTCAAAGCTCGGAATTGAGCAAGGAAGAATTCATTGGAAAGGACTGGGACAACAGAACATATTTTTCACCCAAAAAAGGGGACTGATCAGAAAACTACTAAGGAAATCATCATAAAGAAGTTTGATATATTATTGAACCAAAATGGTTCATGTTTTTTTTAATAAAATTGTTAAATCAGTTAGCCTGACAAGATTCTGTTAGATGCACATTTTGCAGAATTAACATCAATTTGATCAGATCAAATCAGCACAGAGTGCAGTGATATGGATGATACATAGGGCACTTACAGTCAGGAAGATGATATCAGAGGAATGGATGTCCATTTCGGTATGGAAGGAACAAACTCAAATGGACATGGAGAAGGAAAGGATGATAACATGAATATGGTAGAGACCATTAGAAATTTGCAGAAAGATGTCCAAAGTTACAAATCTGATAATGAAAAGCTTATGAAAGCCAAAGAGAAGAAGGAAGACATCAATATGAAGTTAATGAAGAGCCCAGGCATAATTTAAAATAAATTGGCTAAGGAGAGTGGATCCAACAAACTAGGAAGCCACAGGATCCCTGAGGAAAGAGGAATATTCAGGAGTGATAGCAGACATCACCATCACTCTCAAAGACAATCCAAAAGGAGGGATCATAAAAGCTGAAGTCCATCCCCTACGAAGGAGCATAAGAGGTATGGAGTGGATGAATTTAAAGGAGAAATGAACAAGATCAAACCTCCTACCTTTGATGGAGAGGACAAGAAGGATGAATATGCTGACACATGGTTGTTGGGCATGAAAAAATAGTTCCCACTGCATAATTATTCTTCTCATGCAGAAGAAAGAATTTCTATCTACCAACTAAAAGGAAAGGCATCCATGTGGTGGGATCATCTTGTGCAAGTGAAGCACATCAGAGAGAAGAATTTTATATGGAAGGAATTCAAGAAGAATTTTGAGAAGAAATACTTAACCAAGAGGTATTATGACAAAAATATGAAAGAGTTCTTTGAAATCAAACTGGGTAGCATGACCATTATTGAGTATGAAAGGATATTTTTAGAACTGTTTAAGCATGTCTCCTTCATCAAAGATGAGACATTTAAGATCTAGAGATATTTCAGTGGGATGCCATATTTCATCAATGATAAAATTCAATATGATGATCCTAAAAATTTGGAGGAAACCATACGAATATCCAAGTCTTATATGATCAGCAAAAAGGAAATCCTACTTCCTAGAAGGCTTGGGAGGACAAGAAGAAGTTTAAGAGGAAGAAGGAGAACAACCCACCAATTTTCAGAAATAGTCCTCAAGGACAACCATCTTTTAGAGATCACAAAATGGTTGAGGTAGGTGGGAAAAGGCAAAGGAAGACATCTATTCAATGTTGGGGTTGTGAAGGAGACCATAAGTATAGATATTGTTGTTAGGTGATTTATATGTACTAAAAAAGACACTAAACTACCCTCAATTAAATTGTCAACCCGGGGTAAGTAAACTTACAGTTGTAGAAAAATATATGCCAAAGGTAGAAGGTTGGTAGGAGTGTAGACTAACTAAGGAAAGAAGCTATCTAGGGCTAATATACTCAAGCAAACCTATCTAATGAACAAATCCTACTAAGAAAATTGAAACTAGGTAACCAAAGTACTTTTGGGCCAAGGACTGATGGATAGTTCCTAAGAAAGCGAATGAAAACTCTATGTAAAGAAAACTAGTTCATGATAGTAAGAAAAGGTAAACTACAAAGCATACTAAGAAAATGATGAAAGCAAACTACCTTTAACTTGTAAACCTACATTCAATGAGAAACTACCCTATGAAAGCAAATAAATAAGAAAGTAAGCAAAATCACCTATCTAACCTATTAAAGAAAATAGACAAGAAAGAAAAAACACCTAACTAACCTATTAAAGAAAATAGACAAGCAAGAAAAAGCACCTAACTAACCTATTAAAGCAAATAGACAAGCAAGCAAAAGCATAAAGAAAAAGACAAGTAAGCAAAGACTTCTCATTGAACAACTACCTAGCCTAAGAGGCAAGTGAACTAAATGCTTAATGAAAAACTATTTCTCTTGCGTGAAAGGAAATTTAAATGCTCGATGCAATGCATGAAAGGAAATCTATTCTATTGAAAGAAAGAAAGACTATCAACTAAACTTATGAAAACAAGAAACTATATCTTCTAATCTACGAAAGCAAGAAACTATCTTTAATCTATGAAACACTCAAATGTAATGCTGGTGGTTGTGTAAATGCCTTCGGTGGTGACGGATGATATCTCGATGACACTTGACAACAAAGGACAGTTCTAATGGTATAAGCTCAATACTACTTTCAATGGAAAAATGAAAGGTGTGAAGTAAACAGTCCAATGAAAACTTAGCCATGATAAAAGTAATGTTAAATACCCCACATATTCATGTATAAACCATCAACATCAAGATGAGATC
>JASDQU010189018.1:7114-20239 GCA_032191745.1 Picea mariana | reverse complement strand
AAGTAAAACAATAAGCTACAACAAACTAATTAATTAAATAAAAATATACATGCACAGGAAAATGAAAAGACAATTTAAATTAGAAAAATGAAAAATAGACATGAAGACATTTACCAGACTGCCGGTGGGCCCCCCAGCAAGTCGTGGTCACTCTCTAAAAGCACACCACGACCTCAGCAGGCCAAGTTCACCATAAAAATCCAAAAACATAGTTATGGCACTATTCTGGCAATGTAAAACTAGAAATAGAGCAAAATTATTTTCTGGCAGTTCTAATGCTTATGATACTTGGTTAACAATCTAATGATCATCCTATTGGTATTTATAAGATTACGACCCAGGTGGTCGACCACAGGAGGGTCGAAGCACCTCTAAATTCGGCACATTACATTAAATGCTTCCATAACTAACAAAACGGAGGAAACCAATAATCGCCCTCTTTGGACAACTGAAATCAAGTTGTATTGAGCTTAGTAGCTGGAGGGGTCGATGACAAACAAAACCCATGTGCTTCATTTTTCCACCACTGGTTGCCAATACCATAACCGCCAACTTGCCTTGTGTTTTTGTGTAATACTACGTGTTGGAACGAGTGTTGGATCAAGTACCAGAACGAGTGCTGGATCAAGTGCCGAAACAAGTGTCGGACCAAGAAACTTGGTGCGTTTTTCCCTGTAACATCAGAAAAACATGAATTAACTCTTGGAAACCATAAAATATGATAAATTAAACTTGATTGAATTACAAAAAACGAATTATACGTACCTCATGCCGATTGTATCATTTTACCATAAAATTATTCAAAAGGCTCCTTTGAATGTTAAAAATCGCATATGTACATATGACAAAAACTGCATAATAATGTCATGAAGATGATCATATCTCGGGCCAAACAATACATGAAGGCAACTTTTCCACTTTTTCTTTCCTTCCAATTTTTCGTAGAAGACCTGAGTTGCATGCGAGGGGACTCCTATTTATGAAGGTCTCTATCTCGTTTTCTTTCGAGGGCGTGTTCCTTGTTTTGGGTCCTTTCTCCTTATTTGATGTGGGTTGGAAAGGCTTCATCGAGCTCCCAAGATCTGGAGATACCTTGACCTTTGTCTTATCTTTACTTGCATCATCTTCATTTTGTGAATCAATCATTTGTTCTTTCTCTTTGAATCCCACATATTTCAAGAAATAACCCCAAGGAATTTTAAGTTCCTCTAAAGCAAAAGACACCAACAATTTGATTAAGCCTTGATGGCACATGCTCCTGTGAGAAGATTCAGGGTGGCTCAGAACCCTCCTTGCCATTTTGGTTAGGATTTTAAGCATGTACTAGGGTAAGTTTAGCTCTATATCTCCACTTATATGCATAAGAAAACAAAGGTGATGACAATGTACTATGTTAAATTGACCCTCACATGTTATATACCTCTACACTGCTTCTAGGGCTCCTTCCCAATCTTCCTTTATCCACGACACAGGGATTCCTTATCTCTAGTCAGGGTCTTGGTGCTCGAGAACCAGGAATTTATTGTAGAAGTCACGAGGCATACTGCCTTTCTTAAACCACCTTTCCCCACAGATAGGGAGAGTGCAAGTTGCTCCAATGAAGTGTTATGTAATATGAATCTAGGTATCCCCATGTTGGGTATGGAAGCCATCAAACATCTGTGCGAAAAGCATAGCTAGGCTTGTGTGGTGTCCCTCAAATGCACACAGGAAGTCATACCATTCCGCCTTTATGAAAATATCCTTGATTTCAGGTATGGCCTCGAAAAGATCAAGGCCTTGTGGCTTGGTCCTGTTCAACTTCCATTTCTCTTAGGGAGGAAACATGGTGCACAGACTATATATGTTTTCGATGATGCAGTGAATGCAAATATCCTCATATTGAAATCAATACTTGTGATTTGTTAACCCACCATTCAAGTTGTAGTAGCCATGATTGAACAATACAGTACTCATGACCATGATTAATGTTGTATAATGATGAAACTACATTTAAACTGGTGTGGAGGCACTCATTTATGATCGTGGATGCATGCATGTGCCATTCAAATGGTTAAACATTTAAAATGACATATTAAAATATTAAATAATTTAAAAATTAGCACACCAACAACATTTGCATGTAGCTTGGTTCTTGCAATCATCCATGCTTTGCATGTAAAACACTATAAAACATGTTATCATCTCATGCGATGATAAGCATGATGACAATGACTTCAGACTCACACGATAAAATGTAATTACCCTTCAAGAAAACAAAAGATGGTGCAAAAAATCAGTCAAGAGAGTTAATGATCACAAAACACTGAGTGATTTTGTAATGGGGGGGCAACTTAACCAACATAAAAGGTATGATCTTTGATGGAGGTATCTAGGATAATGAGAGAAGAGGGCCAGGGGTGCAGACTTAGGTCTCAACAATATGTAACTTTGTTTCATTTTTCAATGTCATAGTTTCAATTAGATCATAATTGTAACTCAAAAAAAATTAATGCTACTAGTGCCATCACTTTTCAATTCAAGGGTTTATTTTAAGGTTTTTGTTTGGTTTTCAAGGCTGTGATTTCAAACAAATCATATTTTTAACCACCCACCAAAAAAAGGGTGCTACCAGTAGTGCCAACTTTTGATTCGGGGGTAAAAATAACTACTTAATATGACTTCTAAAAAAAGAAACACTCTAGAGAGTTCTTGTTAAGTTGGTAACTTTGTTACCAGTGAAAGATTATCAACATCATTAATTGAAAATTTCTAAGACAAATTATTTTCTGTCATAGGAAGTAACTAAAGAATCATTACCATTCATGTGATTGGAGGCACTTGAATCCAATATCCATTCTAGAAAAGAGGATATGGATATAGTTGGTTGAATTGAATAGGTAGTAAGAGCAACTTGTTTCTCTTTAGATGATTTCTTCTTCTATTTAGAAATCTTAGTATGCCTCTTAAAAAAAAAAAATTCAACATGATTGGTCTTTCCATAGTACTTACATGGTTTCAACTCTTTCTTCTTTGAATTGTTAATGTTTATGCCATCATTATAGTTCTTTTCATTTCAATAGATAACAACAACATAAGAACAAGATCACTAAGAAATACACATTCACAAGAGACACAACATTTATCCTGGGAAACCCTCTAGGGGAAGAAAACCTAGAAAAACTTCCTTAATATAGATAGCCAATACAATGCCAAGAGATCTCTATGCTAAAACATAAAGTCCTCTCTAAGATATGCGCCACTCTCTCTCTCCTTTGTCGGTAACAGATCATAACTTGTCTCTCAAACTGAGCAAGTGAGTTGTTCTCAAATGAGGCAATAGCCTCCTTTATTTATACGAGTTCTCACATGTGTGAAGTGTCTCTTCACTGACAGGGCCGACTTCTCAATCTGGGCGAGTAAACCCACCTTTATTATATTTTTGTGTCTCTTAATTAACTGTTGGGGCCGACTTCTTATTCTGCCTATTACAATTGTCTTTTGACCAATCCACAAAAGGGGATTTAGTCCTATTACAATATTTGACATGATCAATCCACAATGGGGATTGATCCTATGAATAAAATATCAATAATAATAAGAATACTCTTTGCAATTACATTATTTCAACACTCCCCCTTAACAAGAAGGGTATTCTTCAACAACATCATGCGAGAGAGAGAGGACATCATCATCAAMAACATCAGGTGGGAGGACAACATCATCAATATCATCTTGGCTAGCATATCTATAAATCATCGGAAGTTTTCTTCATCGGCAACATCATCATTCTCGAAAGAATTCCATCACCATCTGCATCAATATGTATCAACATAAAAAGAATGATACCTCATCACAACACTAGGCTGGTCCATCACAATACTAGACTGGCTCTATGTCACAGCTGTTAAGCTGGTACCTCAGTGCAAGTCACATCTTGCTTTATGTGTAACAACTAGTTCAGAAGCAAGTTATACATCATCTTGCTTTACGTATAACAATTGGGTCAAAATCAAGGAACACATCATCTTTCTTTACGTCTAACAACTAGGTCAAAAGCAAGGAACACATCATCTTGCTTTATGTCTAACAACTAGGTCAGAAGCAAGGAATCATTTTACTTTACGTCTAATAGCAAGGTCAGAAGCAAGGAACACACACATCATCTTGCTTTACGTCTAACAGTGAGGTCAAAAGAAAGGAATCATCTTGCTTTACATCTAACAGCAAGGTCAGAAGCAAGGAACACACACATCATCTTGCTTTACATCTAACAGTGAGGTTAGAAGCAAGGAATCATCTTGCTTTACGTCTAACAGTGAGGTTAGAAGCAAGGAACACACACATCATTTTGATTTATGTCTAACAGTGAGGTCAAAAGCAAGGAATCATCTTGCTTTACATCTAATAGTGAGGTCAGAAGCAAGGAATACACACATCATCTTGCTTTACATCTAACAGTGAGGTTAGAAGCAAGGAATCATCTTTCTTTACGCCTAACAGTGAGGTCAGAAGCAAGGAATCATATATACTCACCCTTTCAGGGAGGGTCCTTTTGGACTATACCAAGCTTATCTTGAAAGTGTTCAAACTTTACACAAGATAGAGGTTTGGTCAACACATTAGCAATCTGTTCATCTATGCTAACATACAGGAGCTTCAAGGCTCCTCTCTAGACCATGTCACAGATGTAATGACAACGAATCTTTATGTTCTTCAACCTGTCATGGAATACAGGATTCTGTGTCATCTTTATGCAGCTATGTTTGTCACATAGGATCGTGGTTGCTTCCATCTCTAGGTCAAATAGACCGGTCAGCAACTTTCGAAGCCATATAGCTTCACAGCTAGCAGAACATGCGGTAATGTACTCTGCTTCCACTGTGTTGAGAGAAATACTGGATTGCTTCCTACTCTACCATGAAATCATGGCTGATCCCAAACTGAAACAACATCCGAAAGTGCTTTTTATATCAGCAACGCTTCCTGCCCAATCTGAATCAGTGCATCCACTCAATGTGAAATTATGATCTCCATCATAACTGAGACCATAATCTATCATACCTTTAAGGTACCTCATCACATGTTTTGCAGCCACTAGGTGAACATGTCTGGGCTCTACCAGAAACTGAATCAAGGTGTTCACGGAAAAACAGATGTCTAGTCTCGTGTTTGTTAGGTACATCAGTGATCCAATAATCTGTCTGTACAGTGTGGCATCAATCAAATCTGACAAAGTATCGACCAATATCTTCATCTTTGCTTCCGTGGGTGTATTCATGGGTTTGCATTCCATCATGTCAAATCTCTTTAAGATCTCAACTGTGTACTTCCCTTGGTTAAGGAAGATCCTCTCTGGACTCTGCCATACCTCAAGACCTAAGAAATAATGCATTAGGCCAAGGTCTTTCATTTCAAATTTAGAGGCAAGTCTCCTTTTACATTCAACGATGAGCTTTTCTTCTCCAGTTAAGAATAAGTCATCCACATATAGCAGTAAGATTACTGTCTCATTATCCATAATTTTGAAGTAGAGATTTGAGTCTGCTTTACTCTTGGTAAAGCCTAAGCTCTTCAAGAAACTGTCTATACGGCCATACCAAGCTCTAGGAGCTTACTTCAATATGTATAAGGCTTTCTTCAATCTGTAGACATGATACTTCCTGTCTTCAACCTCAAATCATTGAGGTTTCTCTATATACACTTCCTCTTCGATGACACCATTTAGGAAAGCTGCTTCACATCCATCTGGTGCATCTTCCACTTCATCTTAGCTGCAAGAGGTATGATGGTCTTGATTGAAGTGTATCTGTCCACATGAGCGAATGTCTCTTCATAGTCAATGCCTTCCTTTTGGGAAAAGCCACGAGCGACAAATCTTTCTTTATATTTCTCAATACTTTCATCAACAACATGTTTTATTTTGAAGAGCCATTTTGATGATACCACATCCTTACTTTTTGGTCTAGGAACTATTTCCCATACATTTTTCTTTATTATGGATTGGTATTCCTCTTCCATGACATCTGCCCATTCCTTCTTTTGAATGGCTTCTTCAAAGCAGGTAGGCTCCTCATCTAGGAGATCACACATCAAAGTCGTGTAACTGGAGAATGGATTTGGTCTTTTCACCTGTCTCGAGGTTCCTTCTGGAAAACCATACTTCTCTCCATATTGAATAAGATCTCTTGCCCAATAAGGCTTTCTTTTATGGGAGAAGTTCATTTGAGGAGGTTCTTGAACTTTTGTTACCTCATGGTCTTCAAGAGTTTCCTCATCAGGGGAAGTTACAACTTCCCTCACTGGTTCTGCAGCTTTGGGAACTTCCCTCATGGATTCTATAATCCTGGGAATTAGTGGTTCCTCTTCATATACTTCTTCAAGCTGGCATCTTTATGATTTCTTAAGTGTTTCTTCTTCATCAAAGTTCATGTCCCTACTGATCTCAATGTGGCGATGACCTTGTATATAGATTCTGAAGGCCTTGGAGACCTCACAGTATCCCACAAATGTTCCCTTCTTTCCGGAGGGTTCCATCTTGTTTCTCTTCTCTTTCAGAATGTGTATGAAGACCGGGCAGCCAAATATTTTGAGATGGCTTACCTTTGGCTTCTTTCCGGTGAACATCTCTTCCGGGGTCTTGAACCCAAGTGCACTATGGGATAATCGGTTCTGCACATAAACAGCTGCCATTGGTGCTTCTGCCCATAAGCACATAGGAAGATCTTGATCATGGATCATAGACTTCACAGCTTCCATAATTGTTCTGTTCTTCCTTTCAGCTACACTGTTTTGTTGAGGATTATAAGGAGTAGTGAGTTCCCTCTTGATCCCAACATCTCTGCAGAAGTTCACAAACTCCTTTGAGGTATATTCTCCTCCATTATCTAACCTGAGTATCTTAATCTTCCTTTCAGAAAGATTCTCTATCAAGGCTTTGAATTCCTTGAATTTGTTGAATACTTCATCTTTAGATTTCAAGAAATATATTCAGGTATTGTGAGAATAGTCATCAATGAATGATACATAGTATACATACCTGCTAATGGAGGATGATGGCATTGGGCCACACACATCTGAATGAATGAGTTCCAGTACTCCTTCTTCTTTTTTGTCCCTCTTTGGAAAAGGGTTCTTGATATTCTTCCCTTGCACACATCCATTGCATATGCCTTCCTGATCAACCTTGAGTTCTAGTAAACCCGTGACAGCTTTGCATATGTATGGTAGCGCCTTGTAGTTGATGTGGGCCAATCTTCTATGCCAAACTTCGCATGAGTTTTCAATGGCATGGGTGATGGCAGTCTCTGGGTGACTCTTTAGCTTATATAAGCCATTTTCTTCATTTTCAATGATGATTGCTTCATTTATGGTTTCTCCTCTAGCCCACATAAGAACTTATCCATCTATAAAGGAAACTCTATAGCCTTTCTTGTCTAAAGTTGATATGGAAAGTAATTTCTTCTTCAAGCTTGGTACATAGAGTACATCCTTCATCTTTATTGAGTTTTCTAAATCTAGCTTGTAGTTTGATTCTCCCACTCCCTTGATGAGATATTGGTAATCATCTCCAAGTGTCACTTTTTGAGAAAAAATATTTTCTGAAATACAAGAGAGAGTATTTCTCTTACCCATCATGTGCTTTGATGCACCACTATCAATGATCCATGTGTCCTCTCCAGGTATTACCAATCCTGAGAGGGCCGAGATCAAGACATGGTCCTTGATCATCTTTGTAGGTGGCTCNAAGGAAACTCTATAGCCTTTCTTGTCTAAAGTTGATATGGAAAGTAAGTTCTTCTTCAAGCTTGGTACATAGAGTACGTCCTTCATATTTATTGAGTTTTCTAAATCTAGCTTGTAGTTTGATTCTCCCACTCCCTTGATGAGATATTGGTAATCATCTCCAAGTGTCACTTTTTGAGAAAAAATATTTTCTAAAATACAAGAGAGAGTATTTCTCTTACCCATCATGTGCTTTGATGCACCACTATCAATGATCCATGTGTCCTCTCCAGGTATTACCAATCCTGAGAGGGCCGAGATCAAGACATGGTCCTTGATCATCTTTGTAGGTGGCTCTTCATCTTCGACTATGTGGGCATGTTGCCTCTTATCTTTCCTCTTGTATTCTTCTCGTCTGACTGGACAAGAATTAGCCTTGTGTCCCATTTTATCACAATGATAGCATTGTATAGATGAGAGATCTCTTTCCTTGCGTTGTCCTTTCTTCTGAAATCTCATTGGATGAGATTCTTTGTTATTGGATTTGTTTGATGGTTGAGGCTCTCTATGAGTCTCCCTTTTGAAGTAGGGTTTCTTCCTTCCTCCTTTGGTGTCAGTGGCTAGGGCTTGATCATCATCCCTAGCTAGTAGCGCTTCATGATTCACTACTCTTGTTTCTTCTTGGATGCGTTCTTCCCATAGGCTGTCGAACTTTAGTTTCTCCTTTCTGGCACATATTGTCTGGATGAAAGCATCCCAAGGTCTTGTAAGACCATTTAGTGTCATCATTATGAGTTCTTCTACATCTATGGTATTCCCAATAGCTTCTAGCTATTCTTTGAATTCTGAGATTCTGGAGAAGTATTCCTAATTCATTTCTCCTTTCTGCATCCTTGTATTCTTTAGTTGAGTTCTAAGATTCATCTTCCGGTTTATGTTCTTTCCTTCATATAGTCTGGTCAAGGCATTGAACATTTCTTTCGGGGTCTTCTTGTATGACACATAAGGGATCAGATGGTCCTTGATTGAATCTGCAATGATTATTTTGGCCCTTATTGTGTCCTTTTGATGCTTTGTCTTTTTTGTGGCATCGTCGAGTTCTGGTACTTCATTTTTGACGAATCTTGCTAGGTCATTCTCTTCAAGAATGAGGCCAATCCTATACTTCCAGGCACAGAAGTTTTCCACTCCTTCTAATTTGTCAACAAGATTAATGCTTGCAGACATCTTTACCTAGAGCTAGGAAAATGACCAAAAAATGAAAGTGCTCAAAATAAAAAACTGAACTTACCAGGAGATGCGCTTGGCTGAGGCGAGCTGCCTGGTTTGTTTGGATCTGAGAAAATCCAAATTTTTCCCAATCAAATCTGATCTGTGGATTTTTGGACTAGTGCTTCTGGTACTTCTCGTACTCTGGTACTTCTGGTACTTTTGGTACTAGTTTTCTGGTACTTTCGGTACTTTTTTGAAACTAGGGTTTCACTTTTCGAGAGATCCAACCACTGAAAAGGTGTGTTGAAGGTGCTAAAATGATCCTTGGGGGAGGGCACAACTTTCTAGGTGGTTTTGAAGTTGAAAAGATTCACTTTTGAAAAACCCTAATTTGTAGGTATGATAATAGTGACGTTTTTGTCTTACGAAATATGCTTCCTTCAGGATGGCTCTGATACCATGTTAATGCTTATGCCATTATTATAGTTCTTTGCATTTCAACAGATAACAACAACATAAGAACAAGATCACTGAGAAATACACATTCACAAGAGACACAACATTTATCCTAAGAAACCCTCTAGGGGAACAAAACCCAGCAAAACTTCCTTAATATAGATAGCCAATACAATGCCAAGAGATCTCTATGCTAAAACATAAATTCCTCTCCAAGATATGTGCCACTCTCTCTCTCCTTTGTTGGTAACAGATCAGAACTTGTCTCTCAAACTGAGCAAGTGAGTTGTTCTCAAATGAGGCGCTAACCTCCTTTATTTATACAAGTTCTAGCACATGTGAAGTGTCTCTTCACTGGCAGAGTCGACTTCTCAATCTGGGTGGGTAAACCCACCTTTATTATATTTTTGGGTCTCTTAATTAATTGCTAGGGCCGACTTCTTATTCTGCCTATTACAATTGTCTTTTGACCAATCCGCAAAAGGGGATTTGGTCCTATTACAATATCTGGCATGATCAATCCATAATGGGGATTGATCTTATGAATAAAATATCAATAATAATAAGAATACTCTTTGCAGTTACATTATTTCAACATGAATCACTTGCATTAACATCATTAGAAACCTTGTTTAAAGTACTAGGAACATTAGGTTTAATGTGTTTTTAGGAACTTTGTACATGGATTCTTCATTCCATGAATCAAATGTGCCTTCCCCAAAAAAATTGACTTGATGATAGTAGCCTATCCTATTCACAAATTAATCATTTGTAGAAGTTTTAAAAATTAGGTTTGAGATATTCCTTAGACATTTCAATTACTCTATTTCTAGTTTGAATGAATAGATCATAGATGGGAGATAATTTCTTCTCGACTAGAATAATGAGTGTTGTATCATTCTTCTTATAATCAAAACAATAATTATTCATTTTCTCATTATAACTTTTTATTTTTGCAAGAAATTTCTTGATCCTTTCAAAATCCTTAGGATTTAGCTCATGTATTTTATTTTGTTTGATTGATAATAGGAAAAAAATCATTAGTTTTGTCATACATTGATACTAGAATATTCCATACCTCTACAGGATCGTCTTCATATTCGATGTGTACCTATAGGCTATCAAATATAATTTGACCAATAATACCTTTTGCATGTTCACAACATTCTTCTTATATAGCCACGTCCTTTGCATCTACTAGTTTCTTGATGTCACCATAAACAATCTACCATAGATTATTACCCTTGAGAACATCAATCATATTATGTTTCTAAATAGTATAGTTAGAACCAATTAATTCAAGAAATCGAACCACCTACGAAGTGATAATGAAGCAATATAATTAACTAATAGAAGAATGCAAAATTACTCAATTCTCATTGCAAACATGGATTGTGTGTGAAAAATTAGGCAACTTAAAAAAAAAATCGCTCAAAACTGAGTTAGTATGAGGAAGTTATGATAGTTTGAAGTGATTGAATTGAGGATGAGGCCTACTTGTTTGAAAAATATATAAATTTTGATAGAATGAAAGGTAAAATTGTGAAAACAAATAACTGCACCACTATATAATAGACAAAAAAATGATCTCAACAAAAAATATAACACTACAAATAATCACATGGATTGTAGGATCTAATTGTTACAATGTCACCTTCAATTTCCAAATGTCAATACCCATAAGCTCATTTAAATAAAACTATTGCACAACAATGGATTGAATGGATTTTCTTCTCACTATTAAATAAATAATTTTCTGAGTGTCTAGAGCCAACAAATCAAGGGATTGATGATTGGACCTTCATCTTGTTAACTTGGAAACACCACCACATTTCACAATTGTTCTTGCAACCATATTTTTTGTTAAAACCCACTTCCACCCTCAGAAATATCCATTAACATCCACAAAATATAGATCTAATACAGATAAACATAATCCACACTGCAACAATATGCAAAAGACACTACAAGAATTTGCAAAAGGAGAGATTTGTACACATAATTTATGAGGAGAATTTGTACGACCATGAAAGGAATATGAGAAGGTCATACATGGACAACAGAATTCACCTCCTTAGTGAAAAACAACTTGAACCTTAAAATTTAAAAAAAAAAATATGATGGAGAGATGCACAAGAGGATTGTTGGCCTAAATTTTTGGATTGAGTTATTAAAGGTATATAGCCAAGTCAATATATGAGGGAATCCAATATAACTATGTGAGAGAGGAGAGTATTAAAACTATGAAGTGTTCAATTTCTACTTGAATAAATGTAGAGGATGACTAGGCTACATGATCTATTGAATTGAAGTGGGTGAGAGGGTTATAGGAAGTTTTACAAATGTACATCCATGTGAAGGTTAATTTGATTTTCATGTTTATTTTTTTTAATTTTTTATACAATATTTTTTTTAATTATATAAATCAACACAATTAGCTTTAAAATTGATTATGAAATTTTTAATTACTAATTTCATAAGAATGTAATCATATATCCATTTTATCTAAAATCCTATGGAAAGCATTACACTTGAATACAATTTTCAAGAAGTATATAATAACATTTCTTTTGAACTTTCTTCACCTCTATTATATAGGTTAAATGGATATGGGATCACATCCCATGATGAGTGTGGGATAAAATCACTTTATATATTAGTGAGGAAATAGAACATCATATTTGATGATGAATATGGAATAACATTACTTTATAAATTAGTAAGTTAATGAAAAATAAAATTCTCAATAATCTAATACTGCCTCAATGTGTATACAAAATGCCTTATCATAATAAAAGGGAGCAAAACAATGAATAGTCCTACTAGAATGGTCCATAATTACATAGTTAAAATGTGCATGTACATGTTTAACTAAAATTAATGTGTACATATGATAAATTGTGTGATCCATTAAAATGTTCAAATTCAAATATTTAATTAAAATTGTTTAAATGTGTCAAATTTTGTAATTATTATAAACTGAATATGGATTTATGTTTATGTTATTTGCATAAATCTACTATTAGATGGAACCTTTTAAGTTAGTTGTAAAACATTATTAGTGGACATAAATATTTCCCTTGATAATAGCTTCTATACATGCTAGGTTACTCGTGTAACACAATTAATTTTTTATCGTGCCAAATGGAGTGGGTTGTGGTAATACATGAATTTATGTTTATATCAGTTGCATATAAATAAAGAAGTAGGAGCATGGTTGATTTTTTTATTGTTGTTTTTTTTACGTTACTCGTGTAACATAATTAGTTCGTTATGGTGCCAAATGGAGCGGGTTGTGGCAATACATGAATTTATGTTTATATTAGTTAAATATAAATAAAGAAGTAGGGGACTGGTTGATTTTTTTAATTGTTGTTTTTTTAAGTAAAAATAATTTTTAGGATAAATTTATGTTTGAGTTATTTGTATATAAATTAGTGTAGAACTATTTTAATTATGGATTTATTAAGTGTTAAGAGGGATCAAAATTTTTAAGGTGTTAATTACTTTTTTGGTAAAATTTCAGTACATATTTGCATACCTCAAAGAATTTGATCCCTCTAAGTTATTGATAAATACAAAGTTAAGATAAACCTAGGTTGAAACCCAGGCCATTTTTTTTTATGATAACCATTAAATATATGCATATGTTTTAGATGAACTTGATCTTTTAAAATTTACCAAGTATCATATGTAAAAAGTACTATTAAGAAAGTCACTTTAAAAATGTTATGAGGAATAAAGTGAATGGTA
>JASDQU010189015.1:24526-37948 GCA_032191745.1 Picea mariana | reverse complement strand
CTGTAGGTTGTATCCCTTCATATGCTGGATAATAATAAAGGAAGGACCTGGCAATTTCTTCGGTGGACGTAGCCCACACTGAGTGAACCACGTAAATCTGCGTCTCTATTGTATTGTGTATCTTCTGTGTTTTGTTTCTGCATTTGTTTTATTTTATTTCTCCACGGTCCTGTTTTTCTAACAATATTCACTAGATACCCTATTTCCTAGCTCGGATTCTTGTTAAAAAATATCATCTTCTCCTAGGTGCTTTGCCACCTTTGCTTGAGATAGCATACATTATCACTTCACCTTGATCAAAGAATCACATCCAAAAATAGAGAACACGTATTTTTATAATTCAATGACCAAAAAACAAACAAGGTAAAATTTTGCTAGGACTCTTTGTCTATTTGTATTGGAAGACCCCTGTGCATGAAAGGAGAAGTTGGCAGGAGGAGGGATTCCTCAATGTTTTTGTAGGAAATCACACACAAATGTTTGGCACTAACACTCACTTAATCGTACAACTCACTTACTAAGGGTTTCACATATTCTGAGTGCATGATGATATAAATTTCCTGAAGGCAACGACTTGGTATAGATCTGTACACTTGGCTAACATTTGGGTAACTTTTTCAAGTATCTCAACTCTAAATCGATATGTTATGCAATGTAATGGCACACTCTAGGAAAATTGATTTGGAATTTCTTGCATGACACACAAATCTGGTGGTAATATGGTGAGTCGTTTCACTTTATACATTGATGCACAACTCCTAAGCATGTCAACTTCATAATTTTTAGTGCTCTCAAAAGTTTCAGATCTGTTCCATTATCAGTAGTTACTAGTAAGACTAGTATGTTTTTCACAAACAATTGGGCACTTATAAAATTTGCATATCTCTGTTGGATATCATAACACTTGAAGCATCAAATGGTAATACTATTTTCTATTTAGAAATATTAGGTATAACTCGGCAGATTGTGCAACAATTCTTATGCTTCATGTGTGTTGTCCCTTTGAATTTTGAATTCATATATCGTGCAAATGAAATTGTGACGACTGTAATCAAAATTTCTCCGAAGTTATGAGTTGTAGGCTTTAGAGACAACAATCACAACCTTTTTCCAAATAGTTCACAAAAATATTGGAGGCCTTAAAATGATCCTCATAATCCCAAGCACCCCATGAGTATGGACCTCAACGTAAATTCTGGCCAGCATGGGGGAATGGGGACCAACCATCCAACATTCTTTGTGAACTTTTATATTCAACTCTTGAGTTTTTGGATTTGTTTTGTGCAGCCTCCTATTCCTTCTTGTATTTTTTCTATCTTTGATTGACACTTTCTTACAGGTTTGGACTCCTATAGTCTTACCTTCATCCCATTGCATAATCCCACAAAGATGCTTTCTCACACAAGTATAAGACCCTGTATAAGTTTTATGACAATGAGAACATATATATTTTGTGGTTCCACCCCCTTTCCCTCCCTCAAGCTCTGTCACATACTTCCACAAGTGTGTTGAGATCTCTTTGGGTTTATGTCCATCATTACTGTCATTTTAATTATTATCAACCCCTTTCATTTCTTCCTACTCTCCATGGTATGTGGCATGTGCTGCCTACTTCTAGTTCTTCCTCATTATTACTGGTATTTTGATGCCCTCCCAACACCACCATCATAATAAAAAGTGGAACCAAAATGATATACGGCATTGACATACCCATATACACCTTACAATGTTGGCCAGGCAATAGATTGAAGTAATGCATCTATCGATTCTCTTCCTAGTCCGGAATGAACAATATGGTTCCAATTCGTGTCATAATTGGGATGTCATGGAGTCTAAATGGTGGTTTCCAACTCCCTCTGTAACAAGTGACAAAAATCAACCTTTGACATTGAATTAGTTTTCTTCTCTTGCCCAATGCATATCTGACGAAATTGAGTCAGTAACCATAGTATAAATTGTGTCCCTGCCATCATATGATGAATCAATCAATATGCAGATCAAATAATTTAAACCTCAATGATGGAAGGAACCACGATAATTATTCCATCCCATATCCATTGTCCAAAGCTTAACCATAGGTCTAGAAGAGAATCATCAGTCGTAGGCATTGAAATGGGTGGATAGTTTCAAAGAAACAATATGCTCTCATGTGTGATCCATATAACCTAAATTGGCTAATGAATATGTCAGTTACATATGTACCTAGCGAAGATAGATTTTATACAACATAATTCTTTTACCACGGAATCGGGTGAGAACCTGAAGCTTAGAATCCCGCGTGAGAGCTCTCATTTCAAAGATCTTGAAAGGTTTTATTTATATTGTTAACAAGGAAAGTTTTTATATTGCTTGTTCTTGAGTTCAATATATCACTTGTTATGAGAGGACAGTGGAAAATAAAGCCTTATTTTTTTCTCTCCATGCATAGTTTATTGATCATTGTTACTGTCTTTATTTGTTGCAGGCTAAGGTGGTTCCATACACGATTTTTGAATCTCGTGCATGGGATATTTTTTTATTCATTGAAACTCGGTAATAATATTTCCCTTCTGCATAAGATGAGCTGATGTGTATTAAGGCATGTCTGAAGATCTTCCAACACTATTGTTGCAGTAAAAGGCTTTCTTTTTCTTTAACTTGACCAACATATAATCTGGGGCTCTATCCCCACTGGGGCTTGAACCTGGGTTATTAACATTGCAATGCCCCATCTCAACCACTAGATCACATCCTGACAGATTAAATAGGGCATTCTTCAACCTCACTACATTTGTATTCTCAAAAGGTTGTAACAAATTCCAAGAGTAATAGTATCTGTAAATAAGGACTAGCAAACTACAATCATCTTGTTTTTGTAGGTTGACATTCATCACTGCAGAGGCTTGCTTTGTTGGTGGAGCAACAAGAAACGCCTACCATACAAAATACAAGGGTTTTTACCAAGTAACCAATCTCTCTTATGAAATGCTGCGAAAGGGTGTCTTTGCAGTAGGAGCATCATTTACTGTGTTCACCTTGATTTTGAGTGAGTTGTACTATGTGAGTTTCACTAGGTCCAAGGAAGGGGGTTGGACACCATATGGTAGAGAATCTGCTATTGGGATGAGTAGCTTTCCCTGAGCAGACTTTAGTGGAGTGAGAGCCATCATTTTATTTCTTATGATGTATACATTTATATGGTTCTTGTTATCAGAGAATTGTTTCTCAGTACAAAGGATTGTTTCAAGGTAGCTCTAGAAATTGGAAGACTAGGAATATGTAGCAGCGGGTGTTCGTTAGAAGTTAATAAGAAAAAAATGTGTTCCCCATTGTATTTTTCCACAGAATTTATATTTCTTACCATATGGTATATAATCTGCAATTGGGATGGCCAACTTTCCTTGAGCAGACTTTACTGGAGCGAGAAAGCCATCATTGTATTCCTTGTGCTGTATACATTTATGTGGTTCTTGTTAGGAGAAAACTGCTTCTCAGTACAAAAGGTTGTTTGAAGGTAGCTCTAGGAATTGGAAAGGACTAGAAATATGCAACAGAGGGTGTTGGTTAGAAAGCTAATACGAAAACGATGTATTCTTTGTTGTATTTTTCCATGGAATTTATATATCTTTACAATTGGGGTTGAATGCAGTAGATATTTTCAGTTTTGAACCTTCATTACTGTTTGATTTTTACCTTATCAATTTCTATTGAAAGCGTAGCGTGCTTTAAAATGGTGTTGTGAGATTTGGAAACAAATAAGTTGTAATACAAAACAAGAATTGGTGCTTCTCATTTTTCAGTCTCTGCTTTGTGAAAGATATAACTTTGTGTAAAGTAATATGTATTTATTAGTAAGTGCCATTACAATAGTATTCAATAGGGAATGATGTGATTTTACAACCTTAGTCAATGCATCTACTAATAATAGATGCACAAGCATAAGCATTGATCCGTAACTAGATTTGGAAACTCATTTATCACCATCTGCACAAAATATCTGAAAATAGAAGGAAATTTGTTGTAAGAAAGATGAATCTAATTTTATATTAGATTTCAAGAAAGAATATCTCTAGATAGATTAAAATTGGATGAATCTAATTTTATTAGATTTCAAGAATGTCACTTGGGTCTAAGGTTGGGAAGAATGATCATTATTGTCATCACCCAGGTTTAAATCCTGCTAGTGACATGTTGAGTTCTTAATGAGTATATTGTTGCAATGGCCTTGAATCCTATGTTAACAGAGCCATACCATCCTTGTGGGTGCCTGGCTGTTGATGTGACAATGACTTGAAAAATGTTTAACACACTTTTTAGAAATAATCATGAAGAATAATAATAAACATATATATTTGAATTCGTGAATAGAAAGATGTTTAATTCAAAATCCTTTCTTTATATGCTCCTTTCTTCCATATTATTTACCCTTTTAAAATGGAAAAAATAACTCCAAGAAGAGGTAAGGCCAATTTGATTAAAATGTCCTCAATTGAACAATAATCAACCATCATATAGTGGAAAATAGAAAAACCAACAAAGGAAATAATAGTTGATGCAACAATGAATGAATGAGAGAATTTAGCTCATCCCTTTTTAATTACTTGCCTGTAAATAGTAAAAAAAACACAGGGATTATCTTTCCACAATTGCATTACATTTTTCTCTCTACAACAACACACAAGTTTAATAATTGACAATAACAAAGGTCAAACTTCTTAAATAGCAAATGACCAACTATCAAAGAAAAAAGTCTTTATTGAGGTCTAACAAAGTTCTAGATCAATGATGACTCACTAATCAAAGGTGTAGCACACTCAACATGCTAAATAGTATGGTTGAGCATATAAAATGAACTAAAATGTAGAGATAGAACATTATTCCTTCTAGTAAGCATCTTCACCATAATCCAAGCCTCAACACATCCTGGATGACATATGACCCGCCTCAAGACATCCCAGATGACATTCAACCCTTTAGAAACTTATTGAATACAACTCCTACAAAATTGAAGAGGAAAAAAAAAAATGAAATATTATAGTCATCATGGACAAGAGATGCATGTTTGTTGTTTTACATAGAACATAAGCTCTAGAAACTAGAAAGACAGAGAAAGTATAGATGCCTCTAGAAACTAAAAGTATTGATATATTCTTGTCTTGCCTCTAGTGTAATGATAGAGATACCAAGTGGTTAGACAGATACTTCAATGACCCAACATTATGTTGAGATACTATTATGACACTCTATGAAGCTACCTCCCTCCTCGCAGAAGTCTCTATGTGTAAATTTGTGCTGTTCTAACTATAATTACTTGTTAAGAGCCAAATCTAGAGCTATAAACTTAATCTGACATTTTGAAATGGGGAAAAGAAAAGTCAAGGCATCATAAACTTGACTGAACCACCTCAACTGAACTGCTTCCAGAAATTGGTCTTGATAGTGCAATATCAAGATCATTACACTAGAGGCAAGACAAGAATATATCAATACTTTCTGTGTCTTTCTAGTATCTAGAGATTATTCACAAGCAAAATATAGCAAAAATATTTTCTTATCAGTGGAAGATTGCACTGTGTTGGGCTATGAAATCTTGAGGGGAACTTCTCTTCTGATTAACATGTGGGCAATTGGAAGGAACTCGAAATCATGGGGGGAGGATGTCGAAAACTTCAAGCCAGAGAGATTCACGGAAGATGGGTTCTTGGAATCAAAAGTTGAAAAGTTCGAGTGGATTCTATTCGGAGCAGGCAGGATAGGATGTCCTGGACAACAATTGGGAATGCTTGTTGTAGAGTTTGCAGTGGCGCAACTCGTGTACTGTTTTAACTGGAAACTTCCCAATGGCCAGGAATTGGACATAACATAAAAGTTGAATGGGATCACACTGCCCAGGGATCATGAACTCTCGGCTGTTATAACTCCCCGTCTTCCAATATTGATCTGAGACATAGCTCGTAGAACCTGTTGAAATAGCCGATGGATGGTAGCAAGAGCATTCAATTCCTTCAACATTAATATAATAATATATGTTGTAAAGAATAAAATTAGTGATGGATTAAGTGGATCTTGTAGTAGACAATATTTGTAATAGTTGATATTAAGAGTTCTTAAATGGTTGAGCATGGAAATTCTGGCCATATTCTGGAAATTCTGGACATTGTAACCGAGTTTGATCAAAAATAAAATCTTAGTGGCGAGTCCACAAATGTTAAATATCCAGTAAATAAAGTTATTTCAAACGCAGTACATCCAACTATTCATAGCATGTCTTAATGAACTGTTCATCACATATTTTCACCAACTGTATACAATGGCTTTATTCGAAACTGATAGTGGCCTGTGTCCTGAAGTCTGTTTTTTCCTGGTCTTGGAACCAGATGGGTATCTGGTAGTAGCCCGAGCGGAGGTCAATTTGGGATAAATACTAGGCTGTAGCTCATCCAACAAATAATCGATCCTAGGGTCTTGAACGATTATTGAAATGAAAACTTCTTTTTTATTGGTTTCCGGTTGCTTTCTCTAGTTTCCATGCATAGTCGGGTTGAGCCATCTTTCTTGCCAATACAAAGGGTGAATCATATGGAATTTTGCTGGGAGTAATGATTCCCGCCACTGAATGGAGAAAATGGCAACTATTGCATGCACAAGTGTTTCAATTTCTGATTTCTGAAAGTGCCCATATCCAGAGGGACCACCACAGAGCCCTTGGTAGGGTCACGCTCAAAACCATGTTCTAGTCCTCTATCAGGACGAAGACTCTTGGGTAGATCTTAGAAGACTCGTACTTATGCAACAACTTTGATATCCCTGGAATCTGGGTGTATTGGTAAGGCTCTGCATCAATACAATACATACGAGCCATGAACCCAAAATGCCCCTTCTTGTTCAGCTTAGTCATGTGTTTAGAATCCACTGTCTTGAATTCCTTCGGTGGTCCCTGATAGTATATTCATTACCATTCTGTTTGAATGAGAGAAATATCTCTTTATGTTGTTTGGAGCATGTAACCGAATACAACCATTGAACACCCCTATATCTACACCTCCAACATCCGCGACATAGAATTGATATGGGTGTAGTCCTCGACCAACAACTCAAGATCATGCACTGCTCCCTCACATTGGATATGTCGGTGCCCTAGGATACGAATAGTCAAAATCTCAGGTTGGCCCAACCTTTAAGCATATTTCTTCTCCATAATTTGAGTGTACTCCCCGGATAAAATGTCCAAAATTTAAAAAAAATATCTACCATATTTCTGTCCCCTATTATCTCATACCAGCCAGACTGTCATACAAAAACTGTTATATCCTTCTTCTTCCGAAAACTCAGAAATATAAAAGCATTTTTCTGAATCTAAACAATGAATAAAGTTGAAACAGAGATTCCATCTTTGATTTCTTGCAAAGCCACGGACCCCTCAGCTAATAGTTGACCTCTTTTGATATGGAATCTACATCCTCGTTTAATTCCCAGGGAACATGTGTAAAAGGAATTGATACAAAAAAGTCTGCCACTTCTTTGAGCTGATCACCAATTGGCCCGCACATGATATTGTGCAATTGTACGCTTCCTTTCATCAAATTTATGATGAGGGTGGAATCCCCAAATATCTGAATACGTTTGACATTGTTCTCCAGAGCACACTTAAGAAGAAATCTCAAAGCCATAAGTTTAGCAACATTATTGGAAATTGCCCCTAATTCAACATTAAACTTTACACAGTGAGAATCAGATAAGAATCAAATTCCTCCAGCATTGCTATCTCTGGTGGACGGTGGACCCTTGTGTGGCACTGGGCCCCCTAAAAAAAGCCCCAAGTTTGAGATATTGTCTTTTACCAACTTGCCAATTTGATGAGAGACATCTTGCTTTGCTGGAATTTTACAGCTTGAAACCATAGAACTAATATGAGAGAAGACTTGAAAGGTGGGAATATGTCTATTGCACATGGCCTATAAACTTTGCCATGATCTTACATTTGCTTTGTGAGACTTATAGCAAGTAGACATGAAAGTCATGCACTTCTGATGTTTACTCTTTAGGTTAATATTCCAGAATAAATTGTAGTGGAAAATGCCAACTTGTTTGCTTTGTCCATAAGAATCGTATTTGGATTTTTAGAGCCATACTGGGGTCCCATTCAATTGGAGAATGTACTGTTCGGGTAACCTTTCTCATTATCATCCCAATCGATAATATTAAGGTTGAACACTTTTGTCTACTCACTTCCAAATCTAACTTGCAAACAACCAGAATAAAAGTGGGTTTTAAATTTCATGATTGAAAAGGTACTGAATGCCCAGTCACAGTTATAACCTAAGGGTCATGCTATACAAGATACTACACCCTAACAAAGGCTATACAAACCACTGCTGCAATTGTATAATGTGCCTAGGTCCATTACACATGTGCCATGGCTGGAGGACACTTTCGAGGTACAATCTAACACTAAATAGGGTTTTGGGTGGTTTTAGGCCCATTGTAATCTAATACTTCTTAATGGATTAGAGTTGAATGATGTCACAGAATGCCAAAATCTAACACTAAATAGGGTTCCAACTTCCGGGTGGTTTTCAACCCATGGTTTTAGGAACATTGTAGTTTAATATTGTTTGTTACCTTCTAAACATGTGCTTCAAAAATCATTCAAATCCAACACGAAGATGCACATTTAGGGTAAAATAGCAGTACCACCCACTATAACCTCGATGGTCACTTCCCTTTCTTTAAGCTAGTTCTTTTCCAGAACAAGGGAGGATTCCCTATTAGGATTGGCAATCTGTCCTTAGTACCCAATAACAATTTTCAAATTGGCAAACTTAAGGTTTTCAATTAATATCTTGTGGTGATTTCAAATAGAAAAGTGTCTTATCGAAGGGTTATGGAATCATGAACAATGCTAAATGTTTGAAACTCAGCTATGAGGCAAAGCAAGTCAACAAACATACTAAAACAACACTATTTACCAATTATATAAGATTTGTTATTCCACTTACAGCCAAGTACAACCTACAAGTGCTCAAATAGATGCAACTATTGAGTACTTGCATCAATAGATGACATCAAAACCAAGCATATGAAGAAATAAGACAATCTTCTATTGAATAACATCCATAAATATTACATGTCCCAGTTTTGATATCAAAATAGCTTCAAAAGAACAAACAAATCTCTCTTTTCAGCCCCTCTCTTTTGCTATTCAAACCCGCTATAAGCAGTAAAATTATATCCCAGCAAAGAGAAAAGACAGCAAGTTAAAAAATAGCATCCTTACAAGCATATCACAACCCTTGTTTAGCCCAATGTGTTAGCTCAAGTTGTTGAGTTCTGTGAATTACAAGCAGGAGGTTGTGGGGTCAAGTCCCTGGGCTGGCTACCTCTGTGAATATTGTCGGCCTCACTCAATGTCCTCACCGACTTAGGTTGTCAAAACTGCAACTGACCGGTTTACCCTGGGTACCATCATCAGAATGAGGGGAAGTGCCTAGTGGGCTTCCCCAGGATGTGCATTTCATTGGTAAGAGAGCACAAGAAAGTTGTTCTAGATACATCCATGAGAACACACCTCAAACTATTACATCCCCCTCTCCGTCACATGTGAAAATAGGTCCACAAATGAAATATAGAATCTTTAGATCAAAGCACTCTTCTTATAACATCTCTAGATCAAAGCATCTCTATAGCATAGTTCCACAGGTCATAGTTCCAGAGGGTGTAGTTCCACAGGTCATAGTTCCAGAGGGCGTAGTTCCACAGGTCATAGTTCTACATGTCACAATTCCACAGGTCATAGTTCGACAGGGCGTAGTTCTAGAGCTCAGAGTTCCAGAGGTCATAGTTCTAGAGGGTGTAGTTCCACAAGTCACAGTTCCACAGGTCATAGTTCCAAAGGGTGTAGTTCTAAAGGGCGTAGTTCCACAGGTCATAGTTCCAGAGGGTGTAGTTCCACAGGTCATAGTTCCAGAGGGCATAGTTCCACAAGTCATAGTTCCAGAGGGCGTAGTTCCACAGGTCATAGTTCTACAGGGCGTAGTTATAGAGGTCAGAGTTCCAGAGGGCGTAGTTCCACAAGTCATAGTTCCACAGGTCATAGTTCTAGAGGTCATAGTTCTAGAGGTCATAGTTACAAAGGGTGTAGTTCCAGAGGGCGTAGCTTGACAGGTCATAGTTCTAGAGGGTGTAGTTCCACAGGTCATAGTTCCAAAGGGAGTAGTTCTAGAGGGCGTAGTTCCAGAGGTCATAGTTCCAAAGTGCGTAGTTCCAGAGGGCGTAGTTCCAAAGGTCATAGTTCCACAGGTCATAGTTCCAGAAGGTGTAGTTCCACAGGTGATAGTTCCAGAGGGCGTAGTTCTAGAGGTCATAGTTCCAGAGGGCGTAGTTCCATAGGTCATAGTTCTAGAGGGTGTAGTTCCACAGGTCATAGTTCCATAGGGCGTAGTTCCACAGGTAATAGTTCCACATGTCACAGTTCCACAGGTCATAGTTCTATAGGGCATAGTTCTAGAGGTCATAGTTCCAGAGGGCGTAGTTCTATAAGTCATAGTTCCAGAGGTCATAGTTCTAGAGGTCATAGTTCCAGAGGGTGTAGTTCCACAGGTCATAGTTCTAGAGGGCGTAGTTCCACAGGTCATAGTTCCACAGGTCACAGTTCCACAAGTCATAGTTCTACACGGCGTAGTTCTAGAGGTTAAAGTTCCAGAGGTCATAGTTCCAGAGGGCGTAGTTCCACATGCCATAGTTCCAGAGGTCATAGTTCTAGAGGGCGTAGTTCCAGAGGGCGTAGTTCCAGAGGGTGTAGTTCCACAGGTCATAGTTCCAGAGGGCGTAGTTCCAGAGGGTGTAGTTCCACAGGGCATAGTTCCAGAGGGTGTAGTTCCAGAGGGTGTAGTTCCACAGGTCATAGTTCCACAGGTCATAGTCACCTCAATAGGATGTCTCTTTTTAGAGGGCGTAGTTCCAGAGGTCATAGTTCCAGAGGGTGTAGTTCCAAAGGGCGTAGTTTCATAGGTCATAGTTCCAAAGGGCGTAGTTCCAGAAAGCGTAGTTCCGTAGGTCATAGTTCCAAAGGGCATAGTTCCAGAGGGCGTAGTTCCAGAGGTCATAGTTCCAAAGGGCGTAGTTCCATAGGTCATAGTTCCATAGGGCGTAGTTCTAGAGGTCACAGTTCCACAAGTCATAGTTCTACAGGGTGTAGTTCTAAAGGTCAGAGTTCCAGAGGTCATAGTTCCACAAGTCACAGTTCCACAGGTCATAGTTCCARAGCTCATAGTTCCAGAGGGCGTAGTTCTAGAGGGAGTAGTTCTAGAGGGCGTAGTTCCATAGGTCATAGTTCCAGAGGGAGTAGTTCCACAGGTCATAGTTCCAGAGGGTGTAGTTCCATAGGTCATAGTTCTAGAGGGCGTAGTTCCATAGGTCATAGTTCCACAGGTCATAGTTCTACAGGGCCTAGTTCTAGAGGTCATAGTTCCAGAGGGCGTAGTTCCAGAGGGCGTAGTTCCATAGTTCATAGTTCCATAGGTCACAGTTCCACATGTCATAGTTCTACAGGGCGTAGTTCTAGAGGTCATAGTTCTAGAGGGCATAGTTCCACAAGTCACAATTCCACATGTCATAGTTCCAGAGGGTGTATTTCCAGAGGGCATAGTTCCAGAGGGTGTAGTTCCACAGGTCATAGTTCCAGAGGGCGTAGTTCCAGAGGGCGTAGTTCCACAAGTCATAGTTCCAAAGGGCGTAGTTCCACAGGTCATAGTTCCAGAGGGTGTAATTCCACAGGTCATAGTTCTACAAGTCGCAGTTCCACAGGTCATAGTTCTATAGGGTTTAGTTCTAGAGGTCAGAGTTCCAGAGGTCATAGTTCCAGAGGGCGTAGTTCCACAAGTCACAGTTCCAGAGGTCATAGTGCCAGAGGGCATAGTTCCAGAGGGCGTAGTTCCATAGGGAATAGTTCCACAAGTCATAGTTCCAAAGGGCGTAGTTCTAGAGGTCATAGTTCCAGAGGGCGTAGTTCCACAAGTCACAGTTCCACAGGTCAAAGTTCCACAGGTCATAGTTCCAGAGGGTGTAGTTCCACAGGTCATAGTTCCAGAGGGCATAGTTCCACAGGTCATAGTTCCAGAGGGCGTAGTTCCATAGGTCATAGTTCTAGAGGTCATAGTTACAAAGGGTGTAGTTCCAGAGGGCGTAGTTTGACAGGTCATAGTTCTAGAGGGCATAGTTCCACAGGTCATAGTTCCAAAGGGAGTAGTTCTAGAGGGTGTAGTTTCAGAGGTCATAGTTCCAAAGTGCATAGTTCCAGAGGGCGTAGTTCCAAAGGTCATAGCTCCACAGGTCATAGTTCCAGAAGGTGTAGTTCCACAGGTGATAGTTCCAGAGGGCGTAGTTCTAGAGGTCATAGTTCCAGAGGGCGTAGTTCCATAGGTCATAGTTCTAGAGGGTGTAGTTCCACAGGTCATAGCTCCATAGGGCGTAGTTCCACAGGTAATAGTTCCACATGTCACAGTTCCACAGGTCATAGTTCTATAGGGCATAGTTCTAGAGGTCAGAGTTTCAGAGGTCATAGTTCTAGAGGGCGTAGTTCTATAAGTCACAGTTCCAGAGGTCATAGTTCTAGAGGTCATAGTTCCAGAGGGTGTAGTTCCACAGGTCATAGTTCCAGAGGACGTAGTTCCATAGGTCATAGTTCCACAGGTCACAGTTCCACAAGTCATAGTTCTACACGGCATAGTTCTAGAGGTAAGAGTTCCAGAGGTCATAGTTCCAGAGGGCGTAGTTCCACATGCCATAGTTCCAGAGGTCATAGTTCTAGAGGGCGTAGTTCCAGAGGGTGTAGTTCCACAGGTCATAGTTCCAGAGGGCATAGTTACAAAGGGTGTAGTTCCATAGGGCATAGTTCCAGAGGGTGTAGTTCCAAAGGGTGTAATTCCATAGGGCATAGTTCCACAGGTCATAGTTCCACAGGTCATAGTCACCTCAATAGGATGTCTCTTTTTAGAGGGCGTAGTTCCAGAGGTCATAGTTCCAGAGGGCGTAGTTCCAAAGGGCATAGTTTCACAGGTCATAGTTCTAAAGGGCGTAGTTCCAGAGAGCGTAGTTCCAAAGGGCATAGTTCCAGAGGGCGTAGTTCCAGAGGTCATAGTTCCATAGGGCGTAGTTCCACAGGTCATAGTTCCACAGGGCGTAGTTCTAGAGGTCACAGTTCCACAAGTCATAGTTCTACAGGGTGTAGTTCTAAAGGTCAGAGTTCCAGAGGTCATAGTTCCACAAGTCACAGTTCCACAGGTCATAGTTCCAGAGCTCATAGTTCCAGAGGGCGTAGTTCTAGAGGGAGTAGTTCTAGAGGGCGTAGTTCCATAGGTCATAGTTCCAGAGGGAGTAGTTCCACAGGTCATAGTTCTAGAGGGTGTAGTTCCATAGGTCATAGTTCTAGAGGGCGTAGTTCCA
>JASDQU010189014.1:0-20501 GCA_032191745.1 Picea mariana | reverse complement strand
CCCATTAACATTATATTTTATTTTCCCCCCCTTGTTTAATACTTAAATAATCAATTAATTAATTAATAATCAAATTAATCATTAACCATTAATTTAATACTTAATCAATTAATGACTCACTTAATAATTAATCATTCATTAACCCTCATGTACACTATTTAATAATATCCAATTATAAATATTATTTTATGATATAATTACAATTTAGATAATCTTTAGGATTATTATTAAATTAACCATCTTAATAATTAAGGGTCATTACAGAAATTCACACTTGCTTGAATTTGTTTGCTTGAACTTGCTGCCAGGAAGTTGAGGATGTTGGTTACCACCAAAAATGCATCTCAAAGTATTACAATGATTTGAGTTAAGCTACTCAAGCTTGTCAATTTTGACTCAAAATGACAATAGACTCTTGGGTGTCGGGCTCAGCCGAGAATGCACCTGAAAATTACAATTCAACTTGATTTTATTGGACACTTACAAAAAAACTGTAGTTGACATTGATTACTTACAAAAAATAATATTTGCAAGTTTACAATGAATGTTGACTTCAAAGTTGAATTACTCTTCAAATTTGAATGTGTTGTCGATGCTTTTGAGTCTAGTTCTCCTTTGATTATGAGCTTGACTTGTTAATTTCTTTAGTATTCTTTGTTGATGCTTGATTTGCATTACTTTTGCTTGAATGCATGTGCATGAGTAACATTGTGCTTGAGCTTGTGTGTGTTGTGTTAAATGCTAAAATTGTAAGTTTGTTTATGTCAAAACTAGACAATAAACACTATAAGCCTCTATGAAAATTTCACCTCAACACACTACAAAAGGTGTACCTAAGATCCCCTTATTCAATTTCAGGTGGATCTAGGACACAAAACAAAAGACTTCAATTTTATTATAAATATCTCTCTTAATGTAACCGTGCTCAAATACATTTTGAAGCTATCTTGATCTTCATCAACAATATAAAATTTTAATAACTCATCGAGATGAAGCTTCTTTCTTCTCATCCTACAAATTTCTCCATAGGATAAGTACTAACAACTTTTACAAGTGTCATTATCTCTCCAAAAATCCCAAATCTCCCAAATCCCAAAACCTTTAAAAATCGAGAGACCAGATCCTTGAATACTAAATTATACCTCATCAAATCTTCCTCTTTCAAAAGCATTACAATGCCACTTTTTCTTGTGACTCCCAAAAAGAATATTTTAATCAAATATTCTTTATATTATTCCAAAAGTGTCATAAATATGCCTTTAAATTAATTTCCACTTTTAAAAGAGCTTCTATGTATGTTTCTTATATGCATGACTTTATTTGTTTTATTTCCATAGGAATGAAAACCAAATGAGTTTTAATTCTTTAAGAAGTTGCCAATCATCCAAACTACGCCAAGCATGCAAACCTGTGGCGATTTCGGATCTAAGGAGAGAAATCAGATTGCATTGAGAGGCACCATATCACATGAAGATGATTCGAGCATCCAAGGCGACGATCTTCGTTAATCCTCCCATGGAACATAAATTTAGAGAGAGATATAATTGGCAGCCTTGTAGAAATATGGATCAACTATCCATTGCACCAGATCACGCCAGATCTCAGCAATCGCAAAAACGAAAAACTCCAAATCATAGTTCTGAGGAAGATGTGCAGATCAGATATCATGGCTTCTTGTATAGAATGATTTAAGTTGTTGTTCCTCCACACAGTTTGATTATGGCCAAATCAAACCAATTCGATCCCTCAAGTGCTGAGAAGAACATAGATTCCTAAGCCAGCCAAATTTCAGATTACCTGCAATCATTACACAACTGCGATCTCTAACTGTAATCACTCATCAGATTCAAACTCTAACATTGAATACCTTTAGTGGCACCCATAACCAGGATTAGTTTAGATCAAATCCTTGAGCAATTTGAGGCATACTGTTGGCAAATGAAATCGATTTCTTGGAGATAGTATGCAGATTGCAGAGGAGTCTTTACCACTCACTAGATTGTTGAGATCTGCATTCACCAGTGAGCTTCTGTTGAGATCTGCATTTACCAGTGAGCTTATGTCATCACTATCAATAGATTACAATAGATCACTAGATTTGATTGGATAGCAGGATCGTTGGATTGGATCACTGCCAAATTGGTGCAAAAAATAAGAATAGCTTAATCGATTACTTGTTAAAAAATCGTGTGCTGCCTGCTGGAAATCTGGAAATCATGGGGGATCTATGCAATTATGTACTGCCAAGGAATGCAATCTATAACAACTTGTCATAACCGCGCTGAGTGAAGGGTGAAGGGCATGTATTTTAAGAAAATTATTGATGAAGAGATCCTTGAGACTGTTTTACATGCCACACGCTATTTTGATTTGTTGATTGACAAAAAATAACTTCCAAGACACACTGCAATCTAACCTTACCAAGCTCATTCCCATGCTCATGTGGGGCCATATGTTGAGGCTGCTAACTTAAGAAGTTGTCGTGGAGACGTTTTATATAGATCGTTGTTAATGGAGGGACAATACAACCTTGGGATTTGCCATATTGGTCTAGATGCAGGCCTCCAATGCAATCCACTCCTGGTCACATCTTATCACGATCTCCAAGGTGCTCACAGCGTCCAAAATAGCCGATGCATATTTCGTTTTGCAAATCCATCTTTCCTCGGCAGATTAATATATTGACTCTCACGCCTTGATTTGCTTGCAATTACATTGCTTGGCTTGCACATTGAACAGTTCCAAGGCAATCAGATCCATGTTCAATTTTTCGCTTGCAACTGCACCAACATCGATTCAGATCCGATTTTGAAAAATCGTTACAGAGGCACAAGATCCACAAGAAATTGTTGTTGTTGCTTCACCTATGGTGAATGATCCTTCATTTATTGGGCATCAAATTACATAAAAACTCAAGAATAGAATACAATGAACAGAGAAGGGGTATCAAATTTGCACTATCATTAGTGAATAGAGAACAGGTTGTATTCATTGGATCCGTTGATAGTGTGACAAGATTCTTTTCACAATGATGCACATATAGACTTATTTTTATTTACACGAAATGAAAAATATTTTGATGTATATATCCATGGAAAAGTGAATGATTCATAGATCTATAAAAGAGAGAATAATCAAGAAACAAATATGCATTTGTTACTCAAAACCTACAAATGTTTATGTCATTGTTGTTGTGACTATCTTTACGCTGTTGTCAATGATCTTTCATCATGCTACGAACTGATTCATCTTCGATACCAATTGATAAATCTATCACCATAACTCTGATACCAATTGATAAAATATAGACAAGAATAACAATATGGCAAAAAAGGCTCACTAGCCAACACTTCATTATTCACTCCAATGTTACATATTTATAGTACAATGGTTGATTCCACCTCATAGAGAGATTTGCTCTAGATCCTAAAATCATGCATGATGACTAGACTAGGCAATCTTAATTAAATCATTAGTCATCACTTGAGGATATATTACTAATATCCTAAATGATTAATACAAATATAGGTGACAATTTAGACTTAGTGATTGGTAAAGGTAAGCCATAGGCTAATAGGAAGGAAGGTTTGGTGAATGGGATCCAGTTGAAATTGTACTATGACAACCAACTGCCTCGCAGCTCTTATTAGAAGCATGAGAAAATGGGTCTAGGTACCATGTGCAGTTGAAACTGGGTACTAAACACAGAAAATATAGTCTGCATAAGGAAAGAAGGGTGGGACAGAGCAGAACGCATAGGCTAGCTCGCGCAGTCCGAAGATGAAGAAAAATAGAAGGTTTAGGCCTAAAGTGCCTTGAGATGAGTGACATCTGAGTGTTGGGGTCTGTTGGCCCTTGGTTATGGAAGGTTGCAAAGATTAAGGAAATAAGAGTGAAGTCCGAACTGCACGGAAGGCAATTTGATTGAGATTAGGTCGAGCTAGCCAAAAGAGAAGAAAAGACAGAGCAAAGTAAGAGAAAGAAATCCATTGGATGGGGAGATCAAGGAAGACAGATCAGCAAGGAATATGGATCATGGATGAATCAGCAAGAGAAAAAATCCACCAATGGATGCTTTGGATCACCTCACAAGAAAGAAGTAAAGATAGTCTGGCAAAGACTTGAAAACACGGGTCAAGTTGACCTAGGGTTTTAGATACCTAGGGTTTTGGTATTTAGGGTTTTGACACCTAGGTTTCAGCCTAAGGTTGTCTGAGAGTCATTGTAATGTATAAATAAAGGTCAAGAGGACTTGGGATAGGTTCGATTATGTATGAGGAGTGATTGTTGTTATTGCTGAGAGAAGTATTGTGAGGTGAGAAAAGTCTGTGTTGTAAGATCTTCAGCTGAGTGCGAAGATCAACCCTGTATCTAGGTGCATAGGGAGGGGAGAGAGGAAGCGAAAGAAAGAGAGATATGCAAGCTAAGATTGCAGATAGAAATGTATGATTTCATTTAATATATTATAAAGCTCATTTCTGTGGATGTATCCCTAGGGAGAGGGTGAACCACATATATCCTGGATTTTTGTGTGCTTGATGTTGTGTTCTTTTGATCTCTAATATACTGTTAATGCAATATTGTGTTAGATCATAGATATAGTTCATGCAGTAAGCTTAAGAAATATAAATAATAACTAGATTTGTGTGAGGGTGTTTCCCTGGATCCACTTGGTAGCTCCTCTGGTTGTAGACACCTGTTTCCTGCAACCCCCTATAGCTACTTCGGGTGAGACTGCATCTGCTTTGCAGGTGTTTTCAAAAGGGCTAGTAGTTAGGGCTTGTTGGTGCATTAGAACTGAACCCTGGGTTTGCCCATGTCCCAAAAAAAGACATATCATGAATTTGATGAAGAGATTCCACACATTGAAGGGGGGATCCCTATCTTAAGTCAATATTTGGAATCTCCTTTTGTAGCACCATCTCCCATCTATTCTAGGTGGATATTGGTTGCCACCCACCTATTCCAACTGGCTTCTCGTGTCTGTTTTTTTGTTCAACATGTTCTTTTGTACTTCTTTGTAATTGTGGGCTTTACAATTTTGGGGCGGTCTGAATCCCCACACATCCTCCTGGTGGATACGGGTGGTCTCTCTCCTAATCCAACTGGCTTATTTTGTATGTTTTCATGTCAACACACCTTGTTTTACTTCCAGTGCCATTTTGGGGCCCCAAACATTGTTTTTTGGCTCGCCATAATCAAATTATAGATGGAGTCAAAGTTTGATAGAAAAATTTGTATCTCTTTGAAAGACCTTTCCAACGGGCTATCACATGTCTAAAACAAAGGCTGTATGCAAAAGTTATGACCCTGGGAAGTTGAGGTACCAAATTACACCAACTTACCCATAGGGCCCACATGAATTTTGGTGTTTCACCTTCTAGGGTTAGGTTTTGGATGTCTAGGGTTTTGGAATCCATGAGTAATATCAAAAATTCCTATGGAGCCTCATTGTGATCCACTTTTTCTTAGATGGATGCGCATAACAGCCACATCTCTTCTCAGAGATAGCTACCACCATTCGAGCAAGTGTTTCAGTTCTGTAGTTTTACAGTTTCATCCTATTTCATTATTTAATAGAAGATATTGTTCACTCAATATTTGTGTTATTCTTCATATCTTTGTGTTTATTGTATTTAGTCTGTTAATCAGTTCGTTCTGCTCCTAAATCCAGATCAGTGGTATCAGACCGTTCTGCTTTTCATTTATTTTTCTTCATGCATGTCCCCGACAAGATATGGGTACAAGAAGTTGGGACTCGAACCAATCGAGCCATTACAATATCAGTCACATCGAGTCAGAAAACAACCCATGGGGGAGGAAAAGAAATATTATGGAGTAGGAGATCCTATTAAAATGTTTCTCGCAAAATCCCTCGCATGACAAAGGAACAAAATGATGGACAAATTCATGAAGATACTTCAACGACTGCCCACAGGAGAAGCATATTCATCAAGCAGCCATGCAACCCCCTTCAAGGTACAGGTAAATTTTGATATTCCAGTATTTGAAGGATTGATAGATGCAGATGATGTAGATAAATGGTTGAATATGCTTGAAGGATATTTTTCAGTCCACAATTTTTTCGATAGGGAAAAGATCACTTTTTCACTCCTCAAGGTCATTCCCCATGTTAAAAACTAGTGGGATACTTACTCTGAGAAAAGGGCCATGGAGGAATATACACTGTTTGTGGTGCCCCCTACATGGTATTCTTTCTGAGATGTCATTAAATAATAGTACTACCCTATTGGAAGCTACGAGGACCAATACACCATATGGACCACCCTACGTAAAGAAAGGGACCAGACAATACCATATTTCACCAATATTTTCCATACCCTACACACCAAATTGGGTATCAAAGAATATAAGCATCATTTGGTGCTCAAATACGATGGTTGTTTGCATAGATACATTCAAACAGATATGGAGTTCCTGGAAATCACCTCATTAGGCATGACTTATCGATACACTGTCAAGATCGAGCAGAAATTTAAGAAGAAAAGGTGAGATTTTGGATCTGCAAACCCCTCACAACCGAAGCAGGGCAAAGGTAGCCCCAACCCACACAACAAGGGACCAAGTTGAGATGGTCGCCCTTAGGACAACCAGTCCAAGTCACAACACACTAAGGGCAATGAGAAGATGAAGAAGGACATAGGAAAATGGTTTGAGTACCATAAAATTCCTTGGCACAACACCGAAGAATGTCACTCCAAACAGTCCCTCGTGGCCGAGTTGAAGGATTCTGAGTCAAGGTCGATTCTGATTCTGAGTCAAATCATGAAGGAGGGAAGTGTATTATCGATGTTGAACCCAGTGCCAATGTCTCTACCACAAAAGTACGACCAAGAAAACCAGAAGAACCACAGGAAGGGGAATGCCTATTTCACTCACAGATGTGGTTCAAGGGGGCTCTGCTTCATTTCATTATCAATAGTGGTAGTTAGAAGAACCTGATTTCAGCAGAGGTCGTCAAGCGGCTGGACCTTCTAATGACACCGCACCCACAAACCTACACCATCAACTATCTTTTCCAGGGAAGAGATCTTTGTGTCATCCAACAGTGTCGTCTACCCTATGGCATCAAGCCTTTCAAAGATGAGGTACTGTGTGATATTTCTCCCCTTGAATTTTGTGATGTTCTTTTAGGACAAACATATTTGTGGAAGTGTCATGTTGCGTATGAGTCTAGACCCCATAGTGTTTTTTTTTTTTTGTTAGTCTTTCCGTGACATGTGGGACTAAACTATGGCTAAGAAACTGTGACTTGGGGGCATCTAAGTCATCAAAATCACCTGGGGATCACACCCGAATTGAGCCACACCAGCCCTTAACATGGTTGTATTTTTTGTTCTGCGGGTTTCGAACCGATGACTTTAACATCACGGAGCACCTTAACAACACACTCCATCACCGACTGTCCTACACCTCGGGGACTCTAGACCCCAAAGTGTTATTATTACTTTGGGTAGACAATTGTATAGGATCCCAGAGGTAGCACCACCTACTGCTATTTGTTTAATCTCTACTAAGCAATGCAGTAAGGTCATTTCACAGACCAGGAATTTCATCTTCTTTGTGATATGTGCTCACAGTAAGAAGAAGGTTGACGCCACATCCATGGCCTCTACACAACATCTCTCTTTGCAACAGAAGAAAGTGGACAGGATTGTGGAAGAATACAGATACATCTTCTCCTCGCCTGCAGGTGTACCAACACACTGCTAAGTCAAGCATCCAATTGATCTGCCCCCCGGCGCACCTCTACCTAATGGACCAGACTATCGACGCTTGTTGATGGAGAATGATGAAATCAGGCATCAGATATTAGAGCTTCTTCAAAAGGGGCACATTATATCGACATCCTCCCCTTACGGAAGCTCGCTTGTACTAGTGCAGAAGAAGGACGGGACTTGGTGACTCTGCATTGATTAAAGAGACTTAAACAAAATCAAAGTGAGGAAACGCTACCCCATTCCTAGGATTGATGACCTTCTTGACCAAATCATGGGGGGGAAATTTCTTTAGCAATATTGACCTAAAGTCTGGCTAACCATCAGGTTCACATCGAACCAACTGATGTATGGAAGACAACCTTCAAGTCTAAAGAAGGTCTCTACGAATGGCTAGTCATGCACTTTGGCTTAACAAAAGCACCAGTCACTTTCATGAGGTTGATGGTTGATGTATTGAGAACCTTCACCAAATCCTTTGTGGTTGTATATTTGGATGACATCCTCATCTTCAATAGAACGTGGGAGGAGCACATGCAGCATATTCAGCAGGTTTTGGGCACTCTGCGGTAGCACAAGCTTTATGCCAACTTGAAAAAATGATCTTTTGGCATGAACAAGGTCCAATACTTAGGATACATTATTGATGAGCATGGGGTACATGTTTATCCAACTAATATCCAAGTCATCCGTGACTGGCCAGCCCCAACCACACTGACCGAGCTTCGAAGATTTTTGGGACTAGCCAACTTCTACCGACGGTTTGTGTTGGGATTCTCCCATATCGCACGGGCCCTCATATAGGTGAATGAGGGAGGTGGTAGGCCCAAGTTTGTGTGGGGGAAGGAGCAACAATGATCATTCGATGATCTGAAGAATTGCTTGTGCTCATCTCCAGTACTCTCCTTTCTCGATCTACAACAACCATTCAAGATTGAGACTGATGCATCCGACTATGCTATGGGTGCAGTTCTCACTCAACATGGGCATCCAGTGGCATACCATAGTGAGACACTCTCCGATACTATCTGAAAACACCCCACCTATGACAAGGAAATGTATTCCATTGTACAATCATGTCGTCAATGGAAACATTACATTCTGGTGAAAGAGAAGATCATACAAATTGATCAAAAGTCTCTGCAATTCATCCAGACACAAGGGAAATTACACAATGAATTCCATAAGAAGTGATCCACCTACCTGCAGCAGTTCCATCTCAACATAAATTATAAGACATGTATCTCCAATCATGTCGTTGACTTCCTTAGTTGGCCTCTTGTGGATGCACTCACCATTGTGCTCCATTCGTATGGACATGAAGCATTTGAGTGGCCCCAACTTTATCAGCAAGATCTGGACTTTTCCACCACCTATTAGCTCTTGGGTACAGGCACAACTATCACTGATTTTCACATTCAGGATAGAATCTTATACCACCTGAGCCATCTCTTTGTTCCTACAAGCAAGTGTGCAAAGCAGATTTGGTAAGCCCACTACAGTCGGGTGGCAGGACATTTTGGCGTAGAGAAAACTGTGGTCGTTTTTCATAAACATTTTTATTGGCCAAAAATTCGACATGACGTCAGCAAGTATATCAGATCGTGCACTATCTCTTCCATTTTCAAGCCAGTTGTTAGCCTCTAACATTGTTTTTGATTAAGTAAGTTGTCCCTAACCCTTAATCCTCCCTGCTTATGTTTTGTTGCCTGAAACTTGGTTTTTACCCCTTAGTTTGATTTGTCATTCTTTGCAATTTTTGCACTTTTAAATGATTTTCTTAAGTTTTTAAAGTTTTAGGATTTGGTTTGATGAAATTTGTAACATCACTTGTCTATTCATTTTTTAATTTTCAAAATTTCTGCCAAGTCATGAATGGCGCTACAGGAATAGCGTTATTCCTGCAGAGCCAAGGATAATCATATTTTTACATGCGCCAGCTCACTTTGATCACATCATAATTGCGCAAATCGTGATTAGAAGATATGCATGCCTCTTCACGATCTCTTCTCAAGTTGATACTGCATTTATAACCATTATATGCAAGGGATTGAGTTGTACCATCCTGACCTACATCAAATCAAACACGTTTTGATGCCATTAATAGAAACTATCACCTTCTATTCTAATGTATCAGGTATTTTGTGTAGAGATCGAATCGGAAAAAGAAGAGATTTTTAGTTTCTAACAATACACAGGTTTTAAAATTCTCAGTATCAAACCTCACAGATCTGTTTACAGGAATATATCAGTGGCATGGCATCGAAGAAGAGTGGACAGATTATTAGATTGGAACCATAGGGCACGAAATTACTTGAAGCATACCCCCAAATGGAAAAGAGGTTTAAAGATGCAGGTTGGTTTGAGTTTCTTACAACCTTCCAGGGACGCGATGAACAGATCTCAATGATCTTCACATAGAATTTTGATGGATTTGAAGTTGTAATTGGGAAATTACTAATGATGGTGACTGATAATTCAATTGCAAGAGCTTGTAAATTGCCAATTGGTGGAGAAAGGTGGTGGAAGAAAGAGAACATGGTTATGGAATTCGTGAATCAGTTCTTAATACCAGAAAAACAAAACCATAACTGAAAAAAAGGAATTCCACATAGCTGGGTAAAGAAGGAATGGCATGTTGTTTTGATGATCATCCACAGGTATATCACGTGTGAGGGTAGGTTTTCAATGGTTTATATTTACCATATCAGACTGCTAATTCACATTAATGGGGATTATCCTCTCAATTTACCCTATTTCATACTTCAGAGTTTATCTAAAATGTCCAAGAGGGTGCATTTTCATCTTGCTACAGCTAAAGGCAATATTGTTCACCAAGGTTTAATAAAGACATTGGTCATATCCTCTTTAAATAGTCCAAAGATCCTGGGATTGGCTAATCCAATATTTAGGAAATGATTCACATCCAGCTAAATCTAAAAAGGCCAAAGGTAAGAAATCAGCTCAACAGAAACAGATTGGTAAAGTCATTGAATCACCAATTAAAGAAGGATCATTTGCAGCTAGGGTAACATGGGATAGCAAAAGGAAGATGCAAACTCAATTTTTTTTTTAAAATTCAGGAAGAAGCTACCACTAGTAAAGGTAAGATATCAAAACCAGATGAAAATATTGATATATTTCTTGATCCAGAGATAAAGATGGAAATTGATGTGGATGAAGATTATACTATGAACCCAATTCATTCTCTAGTCAAGAAGAAACAGAAATCTCCAATTAAGAAAAGTGAAAAGGGAAAAAAACAGAGGAAGAAGCCTACACCTGTGCCTAAGTACCCTAGGAGAAACTCCACTAGGGTTGTCAATAAATTCAGGTTAAATAATAAGGCCATGTTTGATTCATCCATTAAAAAAGAGAATATTATAATCATTGAGGATAATTTTGAAGATCCTAAAACAGAAATCAACAAACAGGCAGAGACACCTTCTTTGCACAAGAATGAGAAAGAAACTCAAAACTTGGGGAAGAAACAAGAAAAAGGAAAACAGGTTGCTCAAATACTCCAGGAGACCTATGAAAAGAGAAACCAAAAAATCAAATTAAATATCTGAATCTATTTTTAAAGGTACATATGTAGTTTCTGATGAAAGAGTTGATCTTTTTGCAGAACCAGAAAAGCTACAGGAAATACTATGTTTTTTACCTGTTTTAGTCCTTATCCTCAAGAGAGGTTTCAGAACAACTAGAGATGAATTCGTTGAAAAAAAATGACGTTTTTGTTGGGAACATGCCCCTTCACAAAATCCTCTCTTGGTTTTTACACAGCTATCATAGTTTAATAGATTCAGATATATATTTGAGGCCTAGTTTTCAGAGATTTCACAATAAACTATTTTCTGTTTTAGTCACTAAGTTTTGGCAAGGTTTTAGAACAGATGGAGATGAATTTTTGGAAACAAAAAAGAGGTGTTTTTTGTTAACATTACCCTTCACAAAAACCTCTATCAATTTTTACACATATATCACATTTTAAGAGATTCAAATTTATCTTTGAGGCCTATTTTTCTAAGATTTCACACTGCATAATTTCCTGTTTTAGTCAATAATTTTGGGAGAGGTTTCAGAACAACTAGAGATGAATTTTTTGAAACCAAAAGAAAGTTTTGTTTTTAATAGGCCCCTTCACAAAAACCTGTCTCAGTTTTTACACAGATATCACCTTTTTGGAGATATGAATAGATTGTTGGACCCTATTTTTCAGGAATTTACCAGATTTAGTTTCCTAAAAAAGCTCACAAACAACAGTTGACAAGCCACCTCATCAATTCGACTTGAAGATCAAATTTTATCTTCTCCTTGATTATTTGAAACAAGAAAATAAATATAGATGAGGATTGTTGTGCTTCTTATATGTTTAGTATAATGCACTCATTAATTATCAATCCAGGATTCATAATCAACAGAGTTACAAGACACCAATAAAAAAGGTAATTTCTAATGTCACGAGTATAGAATTAATCTATATTATGCATGCTAGAAACATATCAAAATAGCAAACTACAATGCACTTTGGTTGTCTTTCACAAAGAGGCTATCCACTCCATTATGGAACATGCAAGTATGAGATGGAGTTGGTTTGACAGATCAACTCTGCTATCTGACCCAAAAAACTAACTATGCAATCCACACTTCTGAAAGGGAAATCACACATCAATCATCAAGACATAGCATGCGTAGTTCAATAGTCAATATACTGAGTATGTTGTGGTTCACAATGTGTTGTTGTGGACTTCACTAGTTCTCCTTCAAATATGTCTGACCACTGCTACCAACATTCATGTCTAAAATCCAAATTCATAAAAACAGAGCATATGCAAAAACAGAGCAAGTAAAGATCTCTAAACAATTATATAATGGAAATCCTAGTCTAAGCTGTACTGCTATCATCTAACAGAGTTAAAGCTTCAGCTGATTTAATGTTTACACTACTGAAAACAAATGATAATACTAATCTACGAATATGTTGACCTTTGTTGGGCGGTGGGCCCTTGCCGCTTCAATAGGTCAACTACTTAAGTCTACAGGAGGCTTGTCTTCAACACACACATTTCTCTCACTCACATTTCAAAACATAAAATCAAAACTTTCGTTAACAACTCAACTCATACTTAATCATAGATAATGAAAATATGGAGATAAATGACATTTTATTAATCTTCACTCGGAATATGTTCTGTACTATCACATGCTGCTTCACATATTGGTAATATGATAACTCTCCTACACTTCCACCATCCTTTCCATAGCTATTCAATAGTCTTAATCCTGAAACACAAGGAGGTGAAGTGATTTGCAAATCAATCAGTTGTTAAATTCAATCATTCGGTTACATCTTTAGCTTCATCCTCATGACACGAAGTGCATGAGGATGAGGCAATCAACAAACTATTCTTATCATAGCCTTGCTAAAGCAAATAGACATCCACCAATTGGCTTAGGAAAGATCTGGATATTAAATTAGTGTATTATGCTCTTCCATATTGGTACTGGATCGTAACAGGTATATGGTACCGGATCATGACAGTGCACAAAAGGTGGTACCAGATCATGACAGTGTGTGGCCGTTGGTACGGGATCATGACGGTGGCAGTCTTGGTGCGCAAGTACCAGATAGCTGAGCTGGTACAGGAACGATGGATATCTAGAGGTAAAATATTTATATATGACAAATTGAAGCATTAGTACATGAAATATTTAATTCCCTAACTCAATAAACCACAAAATGCATGAATTAACCATACTTTACCTTATGACCTTATTACTGGCTAATGGTAGTGCTCTTCTCATTCACCCAAGCTTAGGTAAGCCAAAAAGGTATAGATAAGGAGTATAATAGGGTAATGGGGATGTCAATTTTGGGCCTCAACATTCCCCCATGCCAAAATCATTGCATGTCCTCATGCAACTGAAAACAAACCCAAAATTTTTCAAAACTTGAGACTGTGTTCTTTACTTTGGTGGATCAATGATGTTGATGGTTGAAGCCTCTTCTTTCAGCTCCCTTTTGATGACCCTAACATATTGTAGGAGTCGTAATACCTTCTTGAGCTTGTTAGAAGTCTCTTCATGGTCATCTTGAAGTTGTTGGTTGGTTTCTTTCAATTGCTCATTTTCCTTTTTGATATACCTGTCCAAGAGTTGGTATTCCTTCACTTCTTGTTTAAGTTCCTGATTTTGTTTTTGCAATTCCCCAATATTTTTCTTCATTTGTTCTTTTTTGACTCCATCATCACTGATTGGATGCACTCCCTTTCCTCAACTTCCTCCCTCATCCCACATCAAGTAATAGTGGCTTGTTCCTTGGTCAAACTAGGGATGTCATCTTGGATTGATAGATCTTCAGAAGGGGAGGTAAGATCGATTGGATCTTCCTGTGTATGAGGACTGACTATTGTTTTTCCCTTCTTTGCCATGCTCCTCGTGGTTCTTTTACAAGGAGGTACCGGATCAGGGATGCTCACAGGCTTCCTTTTCTTCTTTTCTAATTGTGAAATGGTGACAGGGGGTTGTGCCACAGATTGTTTACTTTTAGTTTCTGAGCTATGCTTCCCTTTCTTCATCATTTTTGTCTGATGGCCCTCTTTCTCAACTGCCACCGTTGAAGTCTCCTCAACTAATTTGTTTTTACCTTTTGATTTGGAGCTTTTAAAAGTTTTATTGAATGTGGAAGAGGACCCTACTTTTTTGTGTTGGCTCACTGCCCTAGATGATGGTGGAGTTGTCTTATCCTTCTTGCCCTTTTTCTTTTGAGGTTCCTTAGTTTTCTTTGAAGCATGTTGGGTTTCCTCCACAGGTTTGTTTTCTATGGGAAGGTGTTGAGTGATAAGGGTTTTCCAACTAATCCTTTGTTTCCTAAGTTAATGTAAAACTAGCATTTTAATGAGACCTTGATGGTAAATGCTAGTCTTCTCTGTTTTGGAGATGGATTTAACACCTCTTACCATTTTGTTCAAACTCATCCATAAAAAATATGGGAAATCGATTTCAGGGCCTCCTTCAAAATGTAATAGAAGCCAAGATGATATATGAAGGTCACAACATACCTACCCTCACAAGTGATGAATCGTTGAAGACTAGTAATCATTGGATGATATTCTTCCTTGATGTAGTTCCTTGGGATCCCCTTTTTCCAGTCAGGGTGTTGATGATCTTCTTTCAAGAATCGTTGGCACATTTCTTTATTGATTCCTACACCTTTGAAGTATTTTTCTCCTCTGCTAGGTAGTCCTGTGACCTCCCTTAAGGTTGCTTCATTAATTGTCAGTTGTAGATTGCCTATATGTGCAATCTCTCCATCATAATTTTGAATAAATTTGTGAGATATCTTCTCGTGCCAGCCTGTAAATTTTTCCAGAAATGGCATCCATCCTAATCTAGCATATTTTTCTTGACATAATTGGAACTCCTCGGTTTCCCTATAAAATTGGAAGACCAGTTCGTGTCTACTAACCACCATCGTTATAAGTTGTGAGAAAAGGATCAGGCTATAGCACAAGGGTTTGGTCAATTGATGAGGTAAGGGTTTGGTACCAGAAAGGAGTAGACTCGGAACTGGAGAAAGCTCAGGACAAGGGGGAATATGGTGATGGTGTTGATAATGTGAATGGTAAGTTTAAGTAAGGATGACGTAAGGACAATTTATGACCAGGTGAGGCTTATCTGGATGGCTTCACCACCAGATAAGCCATTTCATTTCTACCCATTACTGTAATGATGAGGACAAGATGTTGGGTGTTCAAGGAATCATTTTGGGATAGGTGATTGGACGTTCAGGTAGTGAATCTGATGTTAGATCATGGTTCATGATATAATATAGGTTCATGAATTGCTTAAGGACAAAATATATTTGTGGCTTATCATTGATATACATGCTTCATATTTTGATATGATTTTTTCCCTTAACCATGTTCAATTGCTATGAGAGGATTGATTAGGTTTAGGCATATGGGTATGAGGGATAGGTGCATGGGTTTAATACTAAGGTCATAAGATCTAGTATATCTTTTCATACTTATTGTAGTTTTATGAGCATAGGAAAATAAATACCATGTTACCTTTTCTTTTACCTTTGTATGATCAATACCCATAGCATGTGTGACTGCTTGTAAATTGTCAGAATTCATCCTTTTAGACTGAAGCTTCTTGAAAACTTGGTATGGGAATATCATGTACTTCTGTTATTCTGTGCTTATCTTCTTTTGTATTTGGTTCTGTAGGGTGATCATGTGACTCTGGAAAAGAGTTCTGAAGGGGCTCTTTGACCTTCCCCCATGCCAAAGATGTTGTATATCTGTATGCAAGAAGATTCAACATTTTATATCATAATGGAGAAAATATGATAAGAGGAAAAGAAACCAATCAAATTCCAGAAGTACATTTATCACCTATCATATGATCGAATACCTAAAAAAGTGAAATTTCCCTTCTTTTGATGGATTATTAACAAAGGGTAGCATTCAGCAGTGAAACAGGGAATATTTATATGTTTTCCAGAAGAACAGATCCCACCTAACTTGCTTCAGAGATTTACTATCATTGGATGTTATAGATAAATTTCATAGTATAAGTAGATTAGACTCGTTAGTTAGGGCTTCGCTCAGTTAGGGCTTCGCTCTTAAGAAGTTTCCTTCTTAGATAGTGTAGGCGTTAGATGTCAGACCGATAAGTTGACATAGGGTGATTCTCAAATGGACATTTGCTTGGAGTAATTATGTTGTTGATTCATTTGGATTTTGTATCTCATGAAAGCCAATAATGACCTTTACTCTGTTTGTTTTAGATGACAAAACTGATTTTTTCAATCAGACAAGTACAAATAAGACATTTTTCAACCAAAACCCACTGCTAGCAAGCCTATTCAGTACTCCAGTGGGGTAGTTGTGATAATTAGTGAGAGGTACCTTCCCCAGGAAGAATGCCCCATTGCCAACAGGCATGTTCAGTACCCTGATGGGTTTTCCTAGTCATACCACAAACCGGTACCCGCTGCCAGTAGACCTGTTCAGTATCCCGGCAGGTTAGTATCTTAAACCCTTTTTCCATCAGAGGCTTCTTGTCCATAGTCACCTATTTTGGTTTTTATTAAAGAGTGCTTTGCACGGTGACAGGGGAGGCTCGTCTGAAAACCTTTTTACAGGGTGGGATGGTATTGGGTTGGAAGGCATATACTCTTCTTTTGTATGTCTTTTAAAGATTTGTATGAAGGAAAAATTAACTTTTATGCACATTATTTCTTTAGAGTGATCCAGATGTATAATTTTGTCTGAAGTTGTCCATAAGAGAATGACCTAAAGTTTCCTTAGGGTACTGGTACATCCTCTTCCATAAAAGTTTTGGTAGTGTGCCCATGGTAGAGAGTGTTCATATACTCATATGTTACTATTTAATAAGATAATCCAATGAATACTATTGAAGTCTGGTTAGCGTGAGATAGCTACTTATAGGCTAATATATTTTTTCCTTTAAATCATGCTGAAATACTGGGTAAAGGCAACTTCTAGTCTTTGAAGCGGATTATGGTTCTTTGAGCAATCATACATAAAGATTGTGTCCCTCTTTTTATTTTGTTTTTAAGCAACAGAACCAAAAGAAATTAAAATAATTCTTAGCGAAAGAACCAAAAGAAATTAAAATACTTCCCTTTCGTTGTCAACAGAACCGAAAGAAATTATTGCTTCACAAGGGCTGTCATTTGATACTGCATTTGCCTTCTTGGTTCCAACTTGAGTGGTTGTTTGCATGGATTCGTAATTCATATTAATTGACATAAGATTTTGAAGTATGCGTAGTATGCTTTGTCAATTAGGTAATATGTCATGATAGTACTATAGAAGGACAGACTTATGGTACCGGACTGATACCAAACTGCTGGTACCGGACTAGAATATGATTTCTAGTACGGAAGCAAAATAGAATATTGTTGGTGCCTACAAACTGATGTTTAGCAAGTCCATGAAGGATCAAATAAATTATAGAAATTTACTTACAAAAAAATAATAAAAAAAATTGTGAAAGTAAAACAAAAGGGGGTAAGAATCTTTTGTTACCTTCAGCTTATTAACAAAATTTGATCCACACCTATGTAAAAAAAATTCAAATAGACCAATCAATCAATGTGGATTAGTAGGAGGGTCTCCTTCCTTACTGATCATCTACATATCTGAATTCTGTAGTATACGAGTTAGGAATTCTTCTTTTAACAGAGGTTTGTTGTAAACTCGCAACCAGTGACCATTCACAAGTAGTGGCGTCTGTTGTTCATCAATTTTCTTTATCTTGATTGAACTATTATCGTAGACAGTGTCAATTTCGTAAGGTCCCATCCAATGGGTGGTTAACTTACCTTTGAAGTTCTTGAATCTGTTGTCATACAATAGGGCCTAATCTCCTTGTTGAAAATTTTTCTTTTTGAGATACTTGTCATGCCATTTTGTTCTCTGTTCTTGAATGAGGGTAGTTCTTTGAAGTGCTACCTGCCTGGTTTCATCCAATTCATTAAGTTGCAAGAGTCTTTGTTGTTGGGATTCATCCAAGTTCATGCCAACTTGTACTGTAGTCTTGAAGGTTTTGATCTGGAATTCTATGGGAAGAAACACTTGCTTCCCATATACTAACTCATAGGGTGTATGTCCTGTTGTTTTCCTCCAGGTGATTCTATAAGCCCATAAGGCTTCTAATAATCTGTCATCCCAATCCTTATGGTGTTGATCTGAAATCGGATTCAGCAGGCTGTCAGGGCATGAAAAATGCTCAAAAATGAAAGTTCTCGGAATCCGACGAAACCAAAACCATTGCGTCCGGCTTGTCTTCCTGATTCCGGTGGTATAATTTTTATCGCAAACGGAGTCCGTATGAAGAAGATATCGCATTCTATCCGCCGAGCCAAACAGGCAAAATTTTGGGATGCTGACTGTACCTGTCCGTACAGTCCGTACAAGACACGTGGCATGTTTGTACAGGTCACACGTGGAAGTCTTAGGAGATGACACGTGGTGACGTCCGTACAGGACACGTGGCAGCCTCAGTCAGTGACACGTGTCAGGCAGTTTTGGCTTTTTCAGCGTACAGTTGGACCAATCCCGAGGTGACACATGTCACCACTGGAAGGGTGACACATGGCACGGGATGACATCAGCATCGTACGGCGGATGACATGGAAGGATGACCGGGCAGATGATGTGGCGTACGACAGAGCTGACGTGGCAGATGACGTGGCGTACGGTAGAGCTGACGTGGCGGATGACGTGGCGTACGACAGAGCTGACGTGGCAGATGACGTGGACTAATCAGAAGCCGACACGTGTCAAGGTTTGATTGGTTGTTATGGTGCCACGTGGCCCAATCACGGGCTGCCACGTGGCACCCCGGGTTTAGCCAATGACGGCTATGGCAAAAGTTTTGTTTGGGGGCCGACCGGATTCGAACCGGTGACCTCTCCCATAGTCAAAGTCTTAACATATATGCGCTAGCCACTATGCCCGCCGGTGTTTCTTTTTTGTTATACGGGTTACATTATATTTAACTCTGTAGTATGTTTTAAAACGCGGGGGGTCGGGCCGGGGCTTAGCCCCGACCCCAGTTTTCTGTTCGCATATGACCATTGGCACGGGGGTGGTTATAACTATTGGAACCGCGGGTTATTGGATATGACCGTTGTTATATGGTTTGAACAGTTATGCCCGTAAGCCCGCGGGTATATGCCATAACGCAGGTGACCCAGTGCTAGCGTGGAAGGGGTTAGGGCCAGCGCTTAGCCCTTAGAGCTAGCGCTAGGCCGTATGAAGCCATGTAACCTTGCTACAAGGGCGCGCGCACAGTGGAGGGGGCTAATGCCCGGTTTATTAACTATATTATATAGTTTAAAATGGGTTTTTGAAACCAATTTATGGTTTTTCAATTAATTAAAGCCTTTTTAATGTAATTAACTCTATTTTGGGAGTTATTGGGCTTTTTAAGAGCCTAATTTCTTGGGAGGAAGTTGGAGATTGCAACCAACTTTCCCAACTATTTAACCAAGGCCATGTTGAGGCCATTTGGTCAGAGTTTGAGGCTTTTGAAGAGCAATTCAGATCAGAGATGTTGATGCAAGGCCAAGATAAAGCCAGTTTGAGGCATAAGAGCTGTTGAGGTAGAGGTGTTGTCGGACGATTTCTGAGAGTTCGGTATATCCGTTTCAGGTGCCGTAAGTTGTGCAAGATTCTAGAGATCATGGCGAACAAGACAAAATCAGTCTAGGAGCCAATCGGCAATTGTAAAGATGTACTAATAAACTTTCGAAAAGAAATCAAGAAGCCTCCCTCACAGAGAAAAGGCCCGGAGACGTAGGCAAAGTTGCCGAACTCCGTTATCAAACTTGTGCATTATGGTTTGCTATTTTCATTGATTTTCAGATCTGAAATTATGTTAATGGCTGTATAATTCATTTCTTTTCTCTCTCTTTCGTTAAGTTTCCCAATGGTTAATAAATGCATGCAAATAAAACTCAACCATAGTCATTTCGAAAAATCCTGACAGATCAAGTGGTATCAGAGATAGTTGACGTTTGGAATTGAGTTTGCATGTTATCCAGGGAAGAGCACATCTCAAGGAGGAAAATGGCATCTACAGGAGGACTTTCTCAAGACGAGAAGAAGTTCAGAGATTCGGTGTTTGCCATGGCCGAGATGGTGAAGGTGTTGTATGAAGATTACTTGGAACAAAAAAGCATGGTTCAAGTGAAAGCTTCGAAGAGAAACAAAGGAA
>JASDQU010189003.1:7247-19431 GCA_032191745.1 Picea mariana | reverse complement strand
CCCATAATTTAAGAAGACTTTAACTAACACATAGGAGGGTTTTAGTTTACGCCTTTGCGTTTATTTTTGCAGGGTCTACTCCTAAGGCTAGACCAAAATTTTATCTTAGAGATGTTTTTAAAATTAGGTTTAGATTTGAACTGGGTGACATTTTAATTAGGGAATTCATTTTGAGAATTTCTTCGGGCGTTAATGTCTTAGGGTCATCCAGGCGGTCTCATCATCATCACCAATGCGACGTGCCCTTCAGGATGCACTACGTGCTCCAAGGGTGCCACTCGCCTCATTTGCCTCTGTGGCGTGACGTGCCCTTCAGGATGCACCACGTGCTCCAAGGGTGCCACTCGACCACTTGTGTTTCTTTTGCACGACGTGCCCTTCAGGATGCACCACGTGCTCCAAGGGTGCCACTCGCCGACTTGACTGTTTGGTAGAAATCTATAACCCCTGGAGTCAACACTCTGCCAGGTGAACTTGTGGGAGACTAAGGGCTCTAAGGAATAAGGACCCCGCCTTATTGCGCTCCCCTTAAAATCATCGTGAGAGACTGTCGCAGTCAGCCCTCACGGCATCGTGGATCCTCTCGAACTAGGTAATTGTTAACCTACAGTTCGAGCCACGGCGGGAGTTCTAGTAGGCTGTGGCAGGGCTACTGTCCACACCTCTCCCTCAACCTCTCTGGAAATCATGTGTGGCCCCCTTACTCCATATGTGAGTCTTGGTCAGCAAGCTATCGTCAGCCTGCATCATCAACCATCATGTCAGATCATGTCAACAACATATCCTAAAATCAATAGCATATCATCAAAACAAAACAATATCACCGTAAATGAAACAACCCAAATAGCCCACTCCCTGACTCAATCCGGAGTCCAAGGGAGTTCCACCGATGCCTCTACATCCTCAAGGTCCGAGACCCTGCACACTCAAATAAACTGAGTCAATAGCACTTGTATATAACAATAGTAATATATCATGTCATCTATCAGAACGCATCATAATCCAGCATAAATGTATTAATATCAGAAAAGTCCAGATCCCTTGCGAGCAAGTGTCCTCAAAGAATAAGTTTTGTAAGTGCGCCAGAGCGGGATGTTACAAAAACCGAGTCTTGAATTCTGAATTATTTATTTTCATAGGGTTTTTGGCTATAATAATTTTTTGGGCTTTCCTCCAATAAAATTGTTTGGAAAAAGTTTTTCAATTTATAGGTTTAGAGATTAAGTAAACATGGAATATTTAAATGTCATAAAAATAAATTGATCTCAATTGAAAATAGGATGGTCAACAGAGGGTTTATATCTTAATGATGATGAGCATGTTGACAATAGAGAATGGAGGAGAAAATTAGAGACTTCACAACCATTTATTGGTAAATTTTCACGTGTAACAAAGAATTATAAAATCAATAATGCAAAGATATGAACAAATTCCCAAGACATCTTTACACAAAATGTTTTACAAATTATATGAGATGAATAGAGTAGAGAATGAAAAACACTTCTCTTAAAATTTAAATCCTCAAAAATATATACCTAATTTTTAAAACATTTATAATAAAAAAATTCCATAAATCATTAATCCATAAAAGTCAAAGGGAAATTAGAATTTTCATGAAAAAAATATAAGATGAAAAAACTTCTCTCATAATTCACATCCTAAAAACATTATATCTAATTAAAAAAAAAATTATAATAAAATGAAACTTCATAAATTGTAACCCATAAAAGTCAAATGAAACTTAGAAATTAATTTAAAATATTTAATTTAACTTGTAATCACTATATATCAAAGTTTTAATACATTTTGTTTTTGTTGACTCAACTATTTTTTAACCAATGTAATTATTAAGTATATATGTATATATATAGACTTTGAATTTTATTCACTTTTAAATTTTTGTAATTATTAAGTATATATGTATATATATAGACTTTGAATTTTATTCACTTTTAAATTTTTGTGTTCACCATCTAATCAATAAGAAGGGTCTATTACATTGAGGATTCCACAACTAGTTGGTAATTGCATCTGAGTTGATTTTCTCTTCCTAAAGAATATGGATACAAATAAAGTGAAATTGCTGTTGACTTGGTGGTCAACACTTCCTTTTGGGACTTATGACATGGTTTAACAATTTTCTATGGATCTTTTAAATCTCATGGCTATATTAGAAATTAAAAGTTTAACTTTTTCATTTAACAACAAGCGTGGTCCAATAATTGATATTAGACTGAAAGGTCGGTTCACTCAATTGGTGTCGAGTATCTCTGTTGGATAACCAATTATGTTTGTCGATACCAAGTTTTCAGTACTATATTATCAATTTTGTTAAAAAATGCTACATTAATGTAAATGTATTGTAATAATCTAATTGTGTGCCTGGATACTTATTGGATACTTGGCTTTTCTTCAATTCCAAGTAAATATGAAAAAACTAATAAAGCCATTTTGAATAGGAGATAAATGTAGCATGTTGATTTTTTTTTTTTGAAATATTGAATTTTGATATATATATATATATATATATATATAATCAAAATGAGATTAGGAAAAAAAATGTATGGATGAGAAATAGATTCAATTTAGTTTTGAAAAACAATCTATGAAATTTGGAGGGTTTAGTTTTTCTAAATTTGATGCTATATAGTTATAAATATTTGATGCTATTTAGTTATAAAGATGATTACTCTTTTCATTTTAAAAAAGTTTTGGGTTGATTGTTAATTTTTTTTTACTCAAAGTTAATTCTATGTTTGAATTGAAAAATGAAACTAACTTTTGGTTTAAATATGAAAAACAATGTTTTTAGTTGAGAGATAAAAGATTCTTATCAGAAAAATCACATAAAGAGTAACTTGAAATATTCTTGGAATAAAATTATTTGAAAAAAATTATTGAATTTATAAGTTTAGATATTAAGTATGTATGTGAGATAAAAAATTCCTACTAGAAAAATCACATAAAGAGTAACTTGAAATATTATTTGGAAAAAATTATTCAATTTATAGGTTTAGATATTGGGTAAGTATGTGAGATTAAAAAAATATAATAAAATTATAGTAATTAAAATCATGTTATTCAAAATGAAAAAAAAACAGAAAACAAAAACAACATGTTAAAAAAAGAAAACACAATGTTTAAATGTTGGGGAGGTAAATTATTTTGGTTAACAAAGAGTTTGTATTTAATGAGTATGAGTATATGGTCTATTAGAGAATGGAGGAGAAAATAAAAAAGAATTTATGACCACTTATTTGTCAATTTTTACATGTATTCAAGAATCATAAAATTATTATTGTAAGGATAACAACAAATTTCCATGAGATTTATAGAGAAATTAGGAATTGGACAAAACCTAAAACACTTTCATCCAAAAAGTTTTGCAATGTCCATGAAATGAATAAAAAATAAGATAAAAATCACTTCTCTTATAATTCACATCCTAAAAAAATTATATGTAATTTTCAAAACTTTAGTAACAATAAAAATTCTATAAAGTATTAATCCATAAAATTAAAAGGAACTTAGAAATTTCATAAATAAAGTAAAGAACCAAAACACTTCTCTTAGGATTCACATCCTTAAAAACAATATATCTAATTTTCAAAATATTTTTAATAAAACCAAATTTTATAATATATTAACTCATAAAAATCAAACTTAGAAATTTCAAGCAATGATTGAAACACAATGATAATTGGACATAGTTAATTTAAGTTATAGGCATGATAGATAAAGTTTTTAATAAAAATATTTTTTTGTTTAATTGACTATTTCATTTTAAAATCAATTTACTTATTGAGATTATTAAATAAAGTTTTTAATAAATTTTTTTTTGTTTAATTGACTATTTCATTTTAAAATCAATTTACTTATTGAGATTATTAAATTTGATTCACTTTTGAATTTGATCTTTCACCATGTAATCAATACGGAGGGTATAATCTCAGTGGATTTTAACTTTTTAAAAAACATGGATACAACAAAAATGAAAGTTTTAGGGTCCATAATTTACAATCATATTGCACAATTCAATTTTTATTTTTTTTCCAAACACAAACAACTGATATTGACTTGGTAAAATAATATAAATTAAAAAATCTTATCACATTATTGATTGTTAAAATATATATAAAATTTAGAAAATTAAAAAGAAATATATTTAAAAGCTGAAGTATTAAGMGATTGAGTCATTTGGAATGTGGCAAATTACATCTCATGCCAACACATAATACTACATGAARAAGTGGTTACATCRCAAACCTCAACAAAAAGCTTGTTGGCATGAATGCAAAAGGTTACATGAACCAATCCATAGACATTGCATACGCATAGAAAAATCAAGATGCAATTAGATGAGAATGTTCATCTTGGTTATTGGGCCTTTATTTGTAGGAAGCCTTACATGAATGAACTTATAGAAGGCACTGGAGTTATGGTGTAACAATATAGGATAGTGAATTCCTATCTTTTATTTAATGATAAAATGTTGTGTGGTATAAGATATCATGAAGTCAATATGAGCAATTATTAAAAAAAAATATTGAATAGGAATTGAGATGATTTGTTGAGAATAAGTATTTATATATCATATCTTAATCAATCACACAATTTAATAAAAAAAATCAATTTACACATTTCCTTTATACAGATTAATTACCTTCCCTTACCCACATAAATATCATAAATATTTTTGCTCATATAAATTAAATTATTAAGAATCTTCTTCAACAACCAGAAGTTCATTCAACAAAAATGTTATGTTCTAAAAATGTTATAGAAACAGACGGAAGTATCTCTTTTATATATATATATATATATATATATATATAGTATTAGTTTGTTATTTTTTTTAATATCTTTTCTGTAACATTCTCGTACAATTGGCTCTGTACAATTAGCATGGTTTATAATCTTTTTTGATATTTTTGTTTCTGTAATATTCTCAAAGCATTACAGTTTTGCTGAATAAACTTCTGATAGCACGAGGTGTATGTATATATATATATATATATATATATATATCAACGTTTCTTCACACAAGTGAGAAGTGTTAAAATTTCGCTTAAGAAATTAAGTGTAATTAATATTCTTTAATGTTTAATAATTAGAACAATAACTACATGCATAAGGATCATTGAAAGAAAGACATCCATAGTATACACAAGATTTATCCTTGGAAACCCTCTTGGGGAAAAAACCCAACAAAGATTCTTCAATAAATATTAGTCAAAAAGTACAATGTCTCTCTCAAGAGATATATCACCACGCAAAATATAATAAGAAGATAAACTAGAAACTGTAACCAGAATAGGGTAGTGCACCACTAGACCAAGATAATTCTCCAAGAGATAACCAAAACCCTTCACCATAATACCTTTACTCTGTAGAAGCGTCTCCTCCTCAGACTTGCACACTTTTCCTTATGAGAGAGCACTTGTATTGTGTGTCCTTCAGGTGAGGTGCCTAGCCTATTATAAATACAAGTTGATCCACCCTTTAACTAGGCCAGGGCCAACTTATATAATGTACCCTTTCTAATTTACAATTGACTTTTACAAAGGCACAATAGGGTTGGATTTTACAAAGGCACAATAGGGACGACTTTTAGAATGGCACAATAGGTCCGATTTTAAAAATATAATATAATATTATTCTTTAGGGTTTTGTCTTGGTCTAACAAAACATTGATACAATAAGAATATTTTCTAAAGCTACTCAAACTTCAACACTCCCTCTTAGAAAGGAAGGTATTCTTCTCGCATGGTCATCATGACTGCTTCTGCACTTCTGTACACTTGACCATTGACTTGATGAATTTCCACAAATATATATTGAAGAAGTCTTGTAACCACTTCAACATCCAAGACCTCATCATCCATCTAAGATTTATGTCATCACAGGTCTTTAACTCGCCAACTCACACAAAATCTGGCATCTAGTTCATAAAGAACTAGTAACTCGTCAACCACACTGAATATGAAATCTCATTCATAAAGAACTAGTAACTCGCCATCTCACACAAAATATGGCATCTATTTCATAAAGAACGAGTAACTTTCCAGCTCACACAGAATATGGAATCTAGTTCATAAAGAACTAGTAACTCGTCAACTCACACAGAATCTGGCATCTGGTTCATAAATAACTAGTAACCTCTAGTTGGCACACCAGTAAACCAGTCCATAGTGACCAAGTATCTAATCACAAGGATTAGGTGATGTAGTTCACACACACTACCCATCTAGCCCAAGGCTAGGAAACACCTCCAACCACACAAGTTGGACCATCAGCTTGAAAAGTTGGGTAACTTTCCACCCCTGAAGGCTCGTCATTTACTGAACTTGTGCAAGGTCACGGTGAATGGTGCCATAGTCAATAATGTGTCTGTGAATGACTATCCACTGCCACTATCACATGCTGATGTTCCTGCATTGAAATCACATTTTTAACTCATCACTCCCTGTTACTAGGGAAGTCCTTATGGACTACACCAAGTTTGTCTCTGAAGTACACAAACTTCACTCTTGATAGAGGCTTGGTAAAAAMTTMTACTATATGCTCATTTGTAGTGACATACTTAASCTCCACCGCTCCCTTCTGTACCATATCTATTATGTAATGGGACMTGATCTCAATATTCTTGGACTTGTCATGAAACATTGGGTTCTCTGACAACCTCACACAACTTTGGTTGTCACACCATATACAAGCCGCCTCTAAATTGATATCAAACAATCCTGTAAGTAGCTTCCAAATCCACACTACTTCGTTGCTAGCTGAACACACTGCTATATACTCTGCCTTAGATGTACTGAGCACCACACTTGTCTTATTACTACTAAACCATGAGATCATAGTTGATCCCAAAATGAAGCAACATCTATATGTACTCTTCCGGTATGTAACACTACCATACCAATCTGAATCAGTAAATCCTTGCAGGATTATCTCACGATATGATACATATCTGAGTCCATAATCAATTGTACCTTTCAAGTACCTCATCACTTGTTTTGTTGCAATCAAGGAAACACCTCTCAGATCCACCATATTCCGACTCAATGTGTTCACCGCAAACAATATATATGGCCTCATGTTGGTTAAGTACATCAACGAACCAATCATTTGTATATACATGGTAGCATCCACTTTCTCTAAATATGTATCACTCAATAACTTCATATTTTTCACCATCAGTGTAGGCATGGAATTACAACCCATTATTATGAACGTCTTTAGAATATCTATAACACATTTTGCTTGGTTAATGATGCAGGAGCATCACTATCATATTAAAAGGAGGTGGACATGGAATCATAATCGACACCTCAACACATCAAAGGAGCCAAAACTGACCTTAATCAGCTTGGTAGCGGTGTGAAGATTTTTTTGATTTTATCGTTAATTAATTAGCTGTCTGTAAAGTCAGGCCACCATTTGAAAGGAAGGAATCATTGTAAATCCTTTACACGATTGTAATGTATTACAGGTGTGGGATATCATCCCCGCTTATTTATTAGGTTGCATTTATTGAGTAGGTAACCGCTTGAATAGAAGGTAATAGTATTTAGATAGGAGGATGAAGAGAGAAGAAGTGTTGGGTCCTTAGAAACGTTTTCATTGTAATAGTTGTGAAGGAGATAAGCACTGTAATTATGTTTTCTTATGAATTGAATAGAATAGAGGAAATTGACCCAGATACATAGTGTTGATATTGTTACAGTTTGGATGTGTTGTTATATTTTTGTGAGTGTTTGATGTTCATAGGGATTGAATGAGTGAATAATTAAATGAGTTCAATTGTTTCTCTTCCCTAAGATTTTGCAAGGAGTGCATGTAGAGCGCAAAGAGTGCATACGAAGAAGTCTTTTTCGACTTAAAATCTCAAAAGAGATAGCGGGGAAATGTTTTATGTGGAGTGTGCATATTGAGCACAAGGACTGCGTGCATAATAAAACTTGTGTTAAAGTTTGAAAGCTTAGGAGGTTAAGCGCAAAGTATGCTAGGAGGGCGCCAAAACGTCTTTTGAAGAAGACATAGAGTGCAAGTGTATTCTAAGGGTCGAGATTTAAGTTTCATTTATCAGAAGCTCAAAAGGAATACTGGTTTTAAGTCTCGAGAGGAGAAACACTTTGAAAAGTTTCTAAGTTTTTAAGAGTTGAAGCATTCAAAGGTGAAGCGTAGAAAATTGAAGTTCGAAAAAGGAACAAGTACGGAGGATTGAGTGGGAGAAATCCTTCAGACAAGAAGTTTGAAGGCTGGACAATATCAAGGGTCAATATCCATTCAGAAAGAGCCAAAATATTTCAAGCCATTGGATATCGGAGAAGAAGTGCAATGGTTAATTGCGAGGAGTCATAAAAAATTTACAGAACCAAAAGATTTGGAAGAAGCAGAGTAAAACTCGCAAAATCGTGAAACTCAAAATCCTAAAATCATCAGGACCGTCCGTTGAAGAGAGAAACGTGGAAAGAGATTAACATTTCCTTGACTTGCAGAGTGGAAAGGTCAAAGTGTGGAGTCGTGAGAATTCATGAAATACAAAATCATGAAATGATCGTGATCGTTCATTGAGGTAGGATGCGTGGTGACAGATTAGAGTTTCGTTGAATCGTGACTTGGGAAGTTGGAGGTAGAAGTTGTGAAAACTCGCGAAACAAGAAATCACGACTTCATCATAGCCATTGGTTGGAGAGCTATTGGTGACCGTTGATCTGATCTGAAATTTTCACAATTTTGAGTATCGGGAGAACGGAGGTGAATCACATTGGGAGTTCTGATACACGAAATCCCGACGCACTTGGAAAGATTTGGGATTAGGTCATAGATAAGGGTCATATGGTTTAAGGATAAGGGAGGATATAGCATGAACTAAGCCCTTGTCACAATTTCGAGACTCGGGAGTTTGAAGGATAGAGATTCGATTGATTCATATAGCTGATATGCGAAACTGTGACACACCTTTTTGGATAAGCGTGTGGTCACAAGGCATGGTCACGTGGAGGAGACTTGTGTTTTAGCACTTGTACATGCAAGTAGAGTTTTGCAAAAACCTGTGGATTGTTCCTTAGAGGTTCCAACAGGGAATCAAAAACTGTTTCAATTCATCCTTGAGAATATCCTAAGACCAAGAGGTCACGTAGCCCTTGGAGAGAAGGGGGGTCTGCACCAGTTAAGGAAAACATCACTCGGTATTTGCCATACCTATATACCTAAGAAATAATGCATTATACCCAGGTATTTCATCTCAAATTATGTAGAAAGTTTCCTCTTACTTTCATTGATGAGCTTCTCGTCTCCTATTAAAAACAGGTCATCCACATATAACAATAATATCACTGGTCCACCATCCACAACCTTGTAGTAAAGGTTGGAATCTTCTTTACTCTTGGTAAATCCCAAGCTCATCAAGAAACTGTCAATTCTACCATACCATGCCTGGGTTCTTGCTTCAATATATACAAGGATTTATTCAATCATCACACATGTGTCTAACTATCATGTGTCTCAAAACCTTGTGGCTGCTCTAGATACACTTCCTCTTCTATGACACCATTTAGAAAAGTTGTCTTCACATCCATTTGATGTAGCTTCCACTTCAACACTGCATCTATCACAAGTATATCTCTAATCGAAGTGTATCTCACTACAGGAGAAAATGTCTCCTCATAATCTATTCCTTATTTTTGGGAGAAACCACGTGCCACGAACCGTGCCTTGTATTTCTCGACACTTCCATATACTAAATGATCCGTCTTGTAAATCCACTTAGAATTTACTATTGTTTTCTATTTTTGTCTCAGAATCACATCCCAAACATCATTCTTTACAATGGAATGGTATTCTTGAATCATTGCATCTTTCCATTCTTTCTTCTCTACAAACTCTTCATAAATGGTAGGCTCAGCATCAATAATGTCACTCAAAAATTTGACATAAATAGAGTATGGTGGTGGTCTCTTGATTTCTATGAAGGATTCATCTGGATAAACATACTTCTCTGCATCCTAAATAATTTATTGAGCCCAAGCTGGTCTTATATTCTTAGTATTCATCTCTTGGAATGAATCTACAGGTTTTTTTGGTTCTTCCATATCATGATATTCTAGTAAAATATCATCACATGCATCTGTAACTCTGGGAGCTCCAGGTTCCTCATCATGGACCTCATCTGAATGATTTTGTCTCGATATACTAAAATTTTTATCCTCATCAAAGGTGACATATCTTATAGTATCAATCTGTCGGTGACCAAATATGTAAAATCGGTATGCCTTCGATGTCTCACTGTATCCAGCAAATATGCCCTTCTTTCCTAAAGGGTCCAACATCTCTCTCTTGTGCTGGGGGACATGAAGATACATTGGACAACCAATTATCCTCAGTTGGTTGACCTCTCTCTTTTCAACTATAAACATTTCTTCTGGTGTCTTATTCCCAAGTACATGGTGGGGACGTCTATTCTGCATATATATTGCAGTCCTGACTACTTCTTCCCGCATATGCATCAATAAATCTTGATCATGGATCATGGAATTCACTACTTCCATGATTTTCGGTTCTTTATTTCCACCACACCATTCTTCTGAGGATTTTAGGGCATAGATAGCTCCCTCTTAATCCCAACTTCTTTGCAGAATGCCTTGAATTCATCTGATGTGAATTCTCCTCCATTATCTGACCTTAAGATATTTATCTTCTCGAAAATATTTTCAACAAGTTCTTTGAATTATTTGAACTTGTTTAATACTTCACTTTTAGCTTTCAAAAGATAAATCCAAGTTTTACATGAGAAATCATCAATAAAGGAAACATAGTATACATACCCATTAAGTGAGGTGGCTGACATTGATCCACACAAGTCTGAATGTATGATGTCGAAGGATCCTTTGGTTTTTCTATCACTACTTGGAAATGGTTTCTTCACATGATTTCCTTGTGCACATCCCTTGCATATGCCTTCATTATTCACTTGGATTTCTAGCAAACCTATCACCATCTTGCTCACGATTGGTAGTTCTTTGTAATGTATGTGAGAAAAGATTCTATGCCATATCTCACTTGGAGTAATTGTGTTGTGTACTAATGTTGAGTTTGAATGTCCCTTAAATTTGTATAATCCTCCTTATTGAACACCAATAACCAAAAAATCATCAATATACTTTCCTTTTGGATACATGAGAACTTCACCATCAATGAAAGCAACTATGAATCATTTTTCATCCAAACATGAGATAGAAAGGAGATTCTTATTCAAACCAGGTATGAACAAATCATCCTTCATCTTCATAGGTTTTTCAGAATCCAATTTGTAATATTCTTCTCCTACTCCTTTAATGGGATACTAATAGTCATCACCAAGCTTCACCTTGTGAGGTGAATCCTTCTGAAATAATTATAAGAAATAATCCTTGTAACCTGTCACGTGCTTAGACATGCCACTATCAATCATCCATGTGTCACTTCCATGAGTGATTGTACCTATAAGAGATATCAATACATATTATTCACTTGAGTCATATTCTTTGGATCTATCTTGATCGGGTTCATCATCTTCTAGGGCATGCACATGATGTCTTTTTTACTTTCCTTTTCTTGCATGAGATGCTAGAGATTGATTTTCCTCATCGCCTAGTTTCTCTTCTCTTGATACCAATATAGTTTTTTCCTGAGTGAAATCCTCCCATAGTCTGCTAAACTTTGTAAGATTTCTTCTTGAACATATTCCCTGAATGAATGATTCCCAAGGTCTATGGATACCATTCAATGTATTCATTACCAATTCAACTTCTTCGATTTTGTCTCCAATGGATTCAAGATATTCTTTGATTTGAGACACCCTTGTGAAGTAGGATCGAATTGTTTCTGAACTTTGCATCTTCACATTCTTGAGTTGTGTCCTCAAGGTCATCTTTTGGTTGATATTCTTGCCTTCATACAATCGGGATAGGGCATTGAAAATTTCCTTGGGAGTTGTCAATTATGAGACATGAGGGATCAAATGATCCTTGATATAATCAATAATGATTCTATTTTCCTTAACTAGTTTCTTTTTGTACTTTTACTTGGCCTCATGTTCATTTGGTTCTAGAAATTTTTCTTTGACTAAATATTCTAGATCATTCTCTTCCAGAGTGATGCTCATTCTGGAAGAGAATGATCTAGAATATTTAGTCGC
>JASDQU010188999.1:8008-18719 GCA_032191745.1 Picea mariana | reverse complement strand
CGCTGGTAGCTTATCTCTGAGAAGAGATGTGGCTGCTACTCGCATCCATGAGAAGATGATTACAATGAGGCTCTAGAGGCCTTTTTACAATAGGCGATAATGTCAAAAGTCATAGACATCCAAAAACCTAACCCTAGGAGATGAAGCGCCAAAAGTCATGTGGGCCCCGTTTGGGTAAGTTAGTACATCAACTTCCTGGGGTCGTAACTTTTGCATACAATCTCCATTTTAGGCGTGTGATAGCTCATTGGAAAGGTATCGTCGAGGAGATTCATGTTGGGGGATCAATCATGCCTTCAGTTATCATTGAGAACCTCGATCTCAAAAAACCTTCATTTAGGCCCTCAAAATGGCCCCGGAAGTTAAAACCTGCTAAAAATAGTAAATTGCCAAAATTACCAGAAAACTATTTTGAGCCAGTTGGAAAAGGTGGGTGGCCACCGATATCCACCTGGATCATTTGTCTAGTAAAAACCCTCAAAAAACTCAAGCTGCTAGAGCTCAAAGATGCAAGTGAAATGATCATCAACATAATGAGAGAATATGAACCCTTATCTCTCTTTGATACCCCTTTTAACCTTTTTCCCCTCAAGTGACTTTTAATTCATCTTTTATATTTTCTCATAAAATCACTTTATTAATTTAATGAACCTTTTTACTCCAAAAAGTGATTAATTTGCCTTTATGACTTCTACTACCACTGAAAATCAATTTTCATCATCTTATCCTGTAGATATTTTCGCCTTGGTTCCAACGAGCTATTACACTAAGGTATTTCTCCAAGAAACAACCTCCAAATAGTACCTTAAGTGTAATTAAATAAATTATGCTCAATAAGAACCCAAAATTACGAAAATCGTCGGAATGCCATGGAACCAAGAACAAGTTGTGCGAAAATGATCCTGATGATGAATAATGGTAAATAAACTAAGTTGGGCCCCATAAAACTCCTCCAAATCTCCTGAAGTAACTCTAACCACATAATAAGGGAATCCAAAAATGGGGACATTACAGTGTCAGGCATAAAGTAAGTCTAATTGGGGTGAAATTGCGTAGAAGAATCCAAGAATGAACATGGAAGTTATAGAACACGTAGAGCGATAGCCTCGCTAAGGGTTTCATGGAGAGAGAGAGAGAGAGAGAGAGAGAGAGAGAAAGAATCTTTGAGCCTCGGAATGTTGCATGCAGCTTTGTGCCTAGCAATAGTGATAGAGATGAAGCAATGAACAGGTTTGTTGTTCTACATTTTGTAGGCGAGTGAAGTCGCGTGAAAAGAGGGAAGTGTACATCATTTGGGGTTTGTAGATGAAACAATTATATTCAGTAAGCTCAACAATGAATGCTCTGGTATTGATAGACACATGCATAGAAACATGGGCGTGGATCTTAGAATAATACAGACCTAAGAAGGGATGAAATAATTAGAACACTTAAATCTGACATGAAAATGTACGCGTGGGACAAACTTGCAGATTTAGACTAACACTAATGGCAGGGGAGACACCACTGCACATCAAACACCCATAGAATAAACCAGATCTGTGCTTTTGCACAAACTCGCCTATGGCCAACTACCATAGTTTAATTTAGACCCTAAGAATTAGGCGCTCTGATACCATTGTTAGAATGCAACTGAATGGAGATCAACGTGGAGTGATTTTCATTAATATGATACACATATAAATACATGGTCACTACCTTTAGATTCGTCTTCTAAGAGGTCTCTTGGATTTCATATGATAGTTCCTATTCACTTGACTACTCCTATTTCGTCTCAAATGAATAATACAATAACCCTAATGAATTATGTTTCCAATAAATACATATCAAAGAAAAAGGCAAACAAGTTTGTTTATGTCATGTTATCCAGTGGAGCCAAGTTCATAAGGAGTGATTGCCTTCCATTAATCACACAACTCAATCAAATTGTTGTGATCATTAAAGTTGAATTTTATCCAGCTTGAGTTACACCAATATCATGATCACTTTATAAATAAATATATTGTGTGGGGCTTTTTCCATTTGTTAGAGTAACATTTCAAACAAGTGTTGCATGGCAGCGTAGTCCTTGCCAGGTTGGGATGGGAGTAAATGTGACCTAGTACAGACACGTGGCTAGAAAGTTGAAATACATGTGGTTTGCATGCAGAACAAAGTATTGCTGAATTAGTTCTTCCTAAAAAATATCAAAATTTATCAACATTTGAAAGGTTGTTGAACACAAAATTTAGCATTACCGAATTAGTTATCTTTAAAACAAGGGCTCCTGGACACAAAAGAAATTGAAATTTATGAAATTATAGGTTGCTAGACAGCATAAATTATACATACAAAAAATGTAATTTTATAAAGTAGATATTCAGTTTTATACATAGGAAATATGTACTTTATAATGTGTCGCGGGTTGTCGGGCTGGCGGGGTCAAAATTGGGCCTCTGATGTTTCGTGCCCTACAAATAGCACTGACAATTCCACGATACACAAATTGAGAAGCAGAGTTGCGGACTATAGAAATTTATCAGAAATTAATAAATTATACATACGAAATATGTACTTTTATATAGTAAATATTTAGTTTTATACATACGAAATTTGTACTTTTATAAAGTATGGGGATGAGATTTTATAGAGCATGCACGAAGCCCTCATTTCATACTTATTCAGTTTTTGGATCACGGGTTCTCGGGCTGGCGGGCTCAAAATTGGGCCTCAGATGTTCCCTGCCCTACAAATAGGACCAACATTTCCGCGACATACAACATAAGACGCGGAGTTGCGGACTATAGAAATTTACCAGAAATTAATAATGTCTATTACATATCTCTGGAAATTACATGAACATTTAAAAACATATAATAGAATAGTAATAACATCTGTTACATAGGTTCGTGGAGAAAAACACAAAAAAAATTAGCATTCCCAAATTAGTTTGCTTTAAAACTAAGGCTTTTCTTGGACAAAAAAAATATAGCATTGCCCAATTAGTTTTCTTTGCACACGTTTTATAGAGCATGCACGGAGCCCTCATTCCATACTTAGGTAGTTTTTGGATCGCGGGTTCTCGGGCTGGCGGGCTAAAAAATGGGCCTTTGTTGTTCTGTGCCCTACAAATAGCACCGAGAGTTCGGCAATATACAAATTGACAAGTGGACTTGCGAACTATAGAAACTTATTATAAAATAAATAATGTATGTTTCATATCTCTGGAAATTACATCAACATTTAAAAGCATACAATAGAATAGTAATAACGTCTATTAAATAGTTTTGTGGAGGAAAACACAAAGAAATTAGCATTCCCGAACTAGTTTGCTTTAAAGCAAAGGGTTTTGGACACAAGAGAAATCGAAATCTATCAAACTATAGGTTCCTGGACACCCAAAGAGTTAGGATACAATAGAATAGTAAGAACGTCATTGAAGACAAAAAAAAAATAGCATACAATAGGACACAAGAAATGTAGCAGATCCGAATTAGTTTTCTTTGGAACAAACAAGAAAGCTTCCTGGAAACCCAAAATTTAGTATACAATAAAGGCATTGTCGAATAAGTTTTCTTTGGAATTTATCAAAAATTAATAATGTTTGTTACATGTTTCTGGAAATTTAAATGTGTTTGTCATATAGACTGGGATTGGGGCTCCCACGAACCATAAAAGGAAACAAGTACAAGAATTAGGAACGTCGAAAGAAGAAGTGCGCGACAGTAGAGAGGAAGACCTGAAAAGAAGAAATTGGAAGTTATGAGTCTTTGGTTACAGTTTTCTATTTAAAGAGGCCATAAGTGGATTGATAAAGAAAACAAGATGACGACATAGAGTTAAACTGGATTGATAAATAAAACAAGATGCCAATATAGACTTACTATGAAGCCGATGAGTTTTTGTTGCTGTTGTCGATGGTCAGTGGAGTCTTGTTGACCTGTTGTAGCCCTTCCTGGACGTGGTTGTCCATTCTCTGTTGGAACCATTCTTCGATGTAGCTTTTCATGGGGGTCGTGTTGATTTCTTCCAAGATTTCTATGTCACAAAGGTCGTTTTCTAATTTCCTTAGATCCATTGAAATACTATGCAGACTCTGTTCAATTTCTTCATTGTGTGCCGCATAGTTTAGTACCCAGTGCTCATGCTCATCTAGACAATGTTCAAGTATGTCGTAAAACTTTTCGAAAGACAACCCCTTTAAAATATAAACTTGTTCTTGGAAGGCTTCTTTGGTGATTGACAAGGATTTTAGAATTAAGTTTGGATCTTGAACTTTGTTGGTAGTTCCGGCTAAGTCCATCTGGAGCAGGCTTGTGAATAAATCTTCCTTTTTTTATATGACTTGTTTACATGATTTGACAATGAGTTCCAGGTTGTTAACTTTCTTTTGCCAGCATGCTTTTACTTTTTTGGTTCGCTTTGGAGAGGGGAGTTTCTCTTGTCTTCTTTTCACTTCCAATGTGTTGAAGGCATAGTTGGCAAAATGGGACAACACCTGATCACAAAAATGTTGTTCATTTTTTAAATTCGCCTCCAAATGTTGCAGGAAATCATTAGCCTTCTTTCCAAAGGAAACTACATTTTGCGATGTTTCCCAAGCTTCAGTAACTAGCTGCATTCTTTTGTTGATGTTATTCTCTACAAGGGCTCTAGAGAATGCAAGGAGGGTAGAGGTTACTTTCATCTTGGTTGCAATGGTAAGAGGCACAATTTTTGCCAAAGGACTGGCAAATTCTGGGGTTGTAATGAAAGCCTGCTCAAATTTGTTGAGGCGGTCTTTCAGATTGGCATTTTCCGTCTCAATTCCTCCAATGGAATCACAAAGAATTTCACCGGTTACCTAGTGAAATGAGGAGATTTGGGACAACCACATTTCCCCAAAGTTAATCTCTATGTGAGATTTGTGTTTCCTGTTTGTTACATCTCTCTTTTCAATGACCATACTTTTAGATTGGCTATCAAAAATAACGCTCTGGATTACAAAGGATTCATCTACATAAAAAAAGTCGATCTCAGATATTTCCACTGCAGACGACCCAATTTTCTGCATGTGCTCAGTTTCAATATCAAGTTGCAGTTTTCCACTTTCAATTTCGGGTTCCTCCGCCTGCCCTGCATTGTTTTTTCTCTTCTTCGTCAGTGGAATTTTGTGAGAACTATCAATATTTATGCGAGGAGGATTCTTATCTCCTCCTCCGTTCGAAGATTTTTGGGTTACTTTCTTACTGGGGTGGACCGTCGAAGCGATGCTCCGTGATGTTGTGCTCTTAGGAGTGTTGGCGGGGGACTAGGTACTCTTCTCACTGAATACTTTTCCATGTTGTCTGTAGAATTCAGTCGCGCTTTGCAATGTCTCTTCGTCGCAATCGGCAGAAGAAGGATTGTTGTCGACACTGTCCATGTCCTGGGTCAGGTGTGTATGGATAAAAGAGGTGTTAAAGCCAACACCCAGTAAATTTTCTCGAAAAATTCCATTAGGGTCAAACCCTTTTAGCCTTTCAACGTACGTTAGGTTCAATTTCTTGAAATGGGCAGAAAACTCGTCAATCTTGTTGATGTTTCTACACACGAAGTCTCCGACTTTCTAGGGCAGAGGAATGAACTGTTTTTTTTTTCTTGTCATGGAAAAAATGCAACCAGTGGTTGTATTGCCTTGTTATTTCTGCAACAAACATCTTGTCCGTGATGTTGCATGGAAGGAAGACAGGATTTTCCTTAGAGCCAAAGACCATGAGGACATTGTGATTTTCCTCTTGCTCAAGTCTGCCCTTCCTATTCAAAAACTTGGTTGCCTAGCCAGATATCTGCGGAGCATCCTTACCTAACAGTAAATTTTTGAAAACTGAGACAAAGCCATTAAAAACTTCATAAAAACAATGCGAGACCTTGTGCCTCCACAGGGCCTCATACCCGAATGTTACTAGGTCGAATCCATAGTTTATTTTATTGGAAAGAGAAAGTTTTGGAAACGGGCAACAATGCAAAATTGTGAAAATCAAGTAGGATGACATATAAAATTTACTCAATTCTTTGAATCGTGACAACTGGGAACATAGTTCAATGGAAATTAGCTTCCCCCAATCGAAAATGTATTGTTCCTTGACTGTTAAATACAAAATATAAATAATTATATGGGAAATGCTTGTTATGGATGCCTGTCCCGTTATTCTTGTAATCAGCCAAGCAATTTCTCAGAATGGATTTCTAAAGGAACTTACCGGTAACCTTGTGATATCTTCAGGAACTGTTGTCGGGTCTTCAAGGAGGTCGGCTGAGATGTCCAACCCGTTATGATGTTTTTCTAGAAACTGCTTGCAATTTTGTCCTCTGAACGTCAATGTTGGCTCCGACAATTTTAACATCTCGGGGATGACCTGAGGTGACAAAGAAACGGGAGAATGGTCACGCAGTGGAATAATTATTTGGCCTAGAATATATTTTTCGGTGCACCAAGAGACCACCTCCTTAGAATCAAAAACCTCAGGGACACAACCTGCACAAGCGATTCCAGAGGTCCAAATCACTTCATTCTGAGCGGAATGGGATGAATGGTAAAAGTATGCCCTGGACCAATGGAATTTCTAGTCGTCGTGTGTAAACATATTTATTGTATCTCCACAAAATTAATGTCGACCTACTGCCATAAGTCTACAAGAACGTTTATTTGCTCCAGACGATGAATGAAATGAAAAGTTGGAAGGGATAATATAACCCTGCGGAAATTTTGGTCCAAAGCGTGTGAATGGGAAATGTCCTCGAGACTTTCGTTGATTAATGAAAATTTGGACGGTTGTTGCATGATGTGTTGTTAACATTAAACACTAGTAATTGCATACATAGAAATGTGAACATCGGGGATATTGCAATGAGCGCTTAAGCATTGCATATTTCTTGAGCAGCCCAACATGAAGACACGTGTTCGAGATGAACAATCGGAAGGGAGAAAATAGCTCTCTGCACATCTTGGTTTAATGCGTAATAATGGGAGATCTCCTTGAGCGATTCGCCCATTAATGAAAATGTTGACGGTTCCTGCATGGTCAGTTGTTCGCATGAAAGGTTTCTAATTGCATAGTAAGAAACTACGGAGGTTGCAGGCACAGGAAAAAAACAGCTGCAAAATAGGGTTGCAAGATACAACCATTGAAGGTGAGGGTGCGAGGGTCAAAATGTATGTCTCGAAACTTTTTGAGTGCAATACGCGTAACAACAAAGAGGGTATGGTAGGACAGCCCAGAGGGCAATTTGTATGTGACTAGTAAGAGCATAACTAATGTATACCAAGAAGAACGGGAAGTTAGCGAGGATGCAAGGCAGCGAGAGATACTTTGAAACATTTCTGAGCCGTGGTAGAGTGAAGATTGCGAGTTCGACGAGCCCGTGCTGAAATTGTGAATCACGGAAATTTTAAGTGCAAGATGTACACGACGTAACAAGAATCAGAGTTCGAAACCACAAACCTGCCAACCGTGGCCATAAATTTGGCCAAGTATGGAAAGAAACAACGGTCGATCGGATTCGTCGTGTGATTATATAGATGGAGAGAAAGATATGTCAACCCACCAATGCTGGAACCCGCGCTCATAGAAAGGTGACTAAGTATATAACCACAAAGTGATAATACAAGGGAAGAAGAAAAGGGGAAAAGGACCAACGAGTCCGTGGTGGAATTATAAACCACGTAAATTTTGAGTGCAATATGTATATCACGGAACAAGAAGCAGCAGAGTTTGAATGCGCCAACCCGAAACACTGACTAAGAATTGGAGATTTCGTGAACTCGTGAAAAGGAGGATCCAAAATAGGGTCACAACGTCTGCCCAGAACACATGAGGGCTCGAGGGTCAAATTGTATCATTTGGAACATTTGAATGCATAATTTGTAACACGGAAGAGGGTACGATGTTGGAACCTGGTAGTCAATTTCTATATTGCAAAGGGTTGGATGCGAATTGTTTCGTATTACTGTGTGCAGCTGTCAATTGTAAGAGTCAATAGTAAGAGCATAACCAATGTATATTAGGAAGCACATTTGTGAACCATGGTATAGTGAAGCTTGCGAGTTCGAGGAGTCCACGGTAGAATTGTAGATCACAAAAGTTTTGAGTGCAATATGTACATCAGGGAACAAGAAGAAGCAAAGTTTGTGACTGCCAACACGACAACCGTGGCCATAAAAGTGTCTAAGTATGGAAATCCAATGATTATATAGATGGAGATGAAGATGGAGATAAAGATGTCACCCCACCAATGTTGGAACCCACGATCATAGAAAGGTGACTAAGTATATAACCAGAGAGCCATAATACAGGGGAAGAAGAAATGGGAAAAAGGACAAAGGAGTTTGCGATGGAATTGTAGATCACAAAAATTTTGAGTACAAGATGTGAACCCGGTAGTCAATTTCTATATTGCAGAGGGCCGAATAGAAACTAAGGCAGCGATAGATACTTTGAAACATTTGTGAACCGTGGTACAATGAAGCTTGATGCCAAACCGAAACAGTATCCAAGAGTTGCACATTTCATGAACCCGACAACAGGAGGATCCAAAACAGGGTGACAACATGTCTGCAGAAGACGTAAGTCCCTGATGTTCAACTTCTATCATTCTAAACATTTGAATGCATAATCTGTAAATCAGAAGAGCGGACGATGTCGAAATCCAGTAGTCAATTTGTATATTGTGGAGGGTGCAATGCCAGATGTTTCTTACATCTCTATCTAGTTGTCACTACTAAGAGCTAATTTAGTATTGAAAATAATTTTTAGATATTGTTAGATACTTCATAGGGATTAGCATCCGTAAACAATGGCAATCTCCACCCCACCAGCCCTACATTCCGTGTGCCAATTTGTATATCGCGGAACTGGAAGCATTGTTTGGAGGACATGGAACAATAGAAGTCCAATGTTGAGTCATCCAGTTCACAGGTCCGCTTGTCAATTTATATATCACGGAATTCTGGGTGTTATTTGTAAGACACGCAACAATGGAGGCCCAATTTTGAGCCTGCCCGCCCGAGAACCCATGATCCCAAATGTCACTAGGTATGGAATGCAAATTCTGTACATGTTGTATTAGATATCATGTCCATACTTTATAGTCCAATAATACACAAGAAGAAAAAAAGGGAAAAAGGACGGAGTAGTTCGCAGTGGAATTGTAGATCATGAAAATTTTGAGTGGAAGATGTATATAACGAAACAAAAAATAACATAGCTCAATTGCGCCAACTGGGCAACCGCGGGCATAAGATTCACTAAGTATGAAAAGGAACAGCGGGCGGTCCAATTCGCCATGTGAGGATATAGATGGAGATGAAATTGGCACCAACCCGACAACCGTGGACATAAAATTGGCCAAGTATGGAAAGCAACAATGGTCGGTCGGATTTGTCATGCGATTGTATAGATGGAGATAAACATATGTCAACCCGGCAATGTTGGAGTTGCACATTTAGTGAACCCTGCAAAAGAAGGATCCAAAACAGGCTGAGAAGCTGTCTGTAGCAGACGCGAGGCCCCGACGTTCAAATTGTATCGCTCCGAACATTTGAATGCATAATCTGTAACATGGAAGAGTGGATGATGTCGGAATCCGGTAGTCAATTTCTATATTACGGAGGGTGCAATCCAAACTGTTTCGTACCTTTCTATCCAGTTGTCACTACTAAGAGCTAATTTAGTATTGAAAATAATTTTCTAGATACTGTTAGATACTTCATAGGGATTAGCATCCATAAACAATGGAAATCTCCACCCCGTGAGCCCTACATTCTGTGTGTCAATTTGTATATCGCGGACCTGGGAGCGTTGTTTGGAGGACAGAAAACAATAGAAGTGCAATGTTGAATCAGCCAGAACACAGGTCTGCTTGTCAATTTTTATATCACGGAATTTTGGGTGCTATTTGTAGGGCACAGAACAATGGCGGCCCAATTTTGAGCCCGCTCGTCCTAGAACCCGCGATCCAAAATGTCGCTAGGTATGGAATTTCGAACCCCTGCTGAGTTCTCACCAATTAAGGCATAAATTGTAGATCACAAAAGTATCTTTCGTGCCACTGTGTCCACTTGTCACTAGTAAGAGCATTGTTGATGTATATCAGGAAGGACACGAAGTTGTTGGGGATGGAAAGCAGCAACATATACTTTGAACAAATTTAATGTATATGAGGAACCCCCGGTGGAATTGTAGATCATGGATGTTTTGAGTGCAAGATGTATATACCGGAAGGATAAGCAGGAGGGTTCGCAAGCGCCGGCACCACAGCGCCGGACATAAAATTGGCTAAGTATGGAAAGGAACAACAATCAGTCAGATCCTTCATGTGAGGATATAGATGGAGATGAAGACATGTCAGCCAGCCAACTCTGGAACCAGATACCATAGAAAGGGCATGTAATGTTCCTGACTTGGCTAGTCTAGGAAACATTGCTAATGTGTGTGTAGGATCAAAGGTTTACAACATATAAATGATCATACAAATAATAAACGCGACAAAGGACTACAAAGTTTGTATTATGGTATCTCTATGGATTACAAAATGGTCGAATGCGGCAGAATAAAATGGCAATACTCGATCAGATGAACAGACAAAGGATCTTAGCCGGAATACAAATAAGCAACTATAGCAGAATAAAATAACAACACTCGGCTAGATCAAAAGACAAAAGGATCTTAGCCGGAATACAAATAAGCAACTAAAAGATAATACCGGGAATATG
>JASDQU010188995.1:7183-20347 GCA_032191745.1 Picea mariana | reverse complement strand
TATTTTAATGGACAATGAACTAATAATAAAGATAAATTTAATGCTTGAGGACTGCTTCTTAAAATTGCTTAAAAAGATAAATTCAACCTTTATAGTGATTAGTGCGAATGAAGAAAATCAATATGTATATTGAAAATCGTGAATTTATGGTTCTATCCTTTTGGGTGCTTTTTTCATGCTAGATGGTTTTTTGAATAGCCTTAATGTGAACTTTTTGAAGATTGTAATAATGTAATAGTTAATATAACTACACTTCGGTGTTTTTTTCATGCTAGATGGTTTTTTTGAATAGCCTTAATGTGAATTTTTTTGAAGATTGTAATAATGTAATAGTTGATATAACTACACTCGATTGCTTTTATTTGAGTGTTTGTTCTCATAATAGATAGTTTTTTGAATGGCTTTAATGTGAACTTTTTGAAGATTGTAACACTGTAATAGTAGATATAGCTACATTCGATTGCTTTTATTTGAGTTTTTGAAGATTGTAATAATGTAATAATAGATATAGTCACATTTGATTGCTTTTATTTGGGTGTTTGTTCAAATGGTTTTTTAAATGGCTTTAATGTGAATTTTTTTGAAGATTGTAATAAGGTAATTGTAGATATAGCTACATTTGATTGCGCTTCAACATGGAACATGGATTTGACATGTGATATTTAACAAATATATTATTTTTTCCCAACCATACAAGCTAAACTTAATTGACAAGTTTAGATTAATGTTATAGTTAAAACAATTCAATATGATGAAAATGTATAATTCCTTCAATGATTTAATTTTTTGGACTTGTAATAGATTTAAATTTAAAATAAATCTACATTGATATCTAATAAATCTATGAATAATATTTTTTAATATCACATATACATGGCATATCATAAGTTATCAAATAATTCTCTCATAAACTACTTTGTTAAAAAAATAAAACATAAAAACATAATTAAATTAAAATATACTATTCCATTTTAAAAAAATCTCAATTAAAGTTTCTATAAATAATGATCCTTTACTTCATTGACCTCTCAAATAAAAAAAATCATAATATTTGATAGATTTCCCAATAATATTTAATATAACAAAGTTGGAATATACTTCAAACACTTGTCGAAAATATCAAAGTTGTAATTTTCCAAGAATGTTCATTATAACAAAGATTGAAAATACTTCAAAAACTTGTCGAAAATATCAAAGTTGTAATTTAAATTTGTAAAATTGAGTAAACTATGTTGCTTAAAGGTGGGTATAATAAATTTATTTTGCTAATTTATGTATACAATGCTAAATGTACTATAGCGCAACAAAATGGATGGTCTTAATTTAAATTTGGAAAATTAAGTATACTATGTTGCTTGAAGGTGAGTATAATAAATGTATTTTGCTAATTCATATACACAATGTTAAATGTACATTAGCATAACAAAATGAATGGTTTTAGTTAGGATTACTTTTAATTATTTCAATAACATTTTATGGAAAGAGTAAATATTCATGGGTTTGAATTAAATTATTATTTACATGTGGTACCTGTCCAAATTAAGTAACACAAAATTTGGTTGTAATTTATTAATTTCATAGTTGCACATGTTTAGTTGAGGATAACTATTGTTTTCCATGTAGAGGAGTAGGGGAGATATCTATGTTTTCATGTAGTACATTTATAGGGTGATCAAAATATAATAAGTTGATGCCACATGTATTTCTACATCAATATTATAATTCCCATACACATCAATAATAATAATAATCTATTTTTAAGGTCACGATCGAGCCACACCAAATTGGTGTATGAAACTCCCTTGTTTGTGGGATAAGGGACCCTCCTCTACCCAACGATTTGACTGGTAAAGTCTATGGAGGCATACATACCCTATCCCCCTCTGGATTTGAACTTGTGACCTCTTAAGAGGAAACAAATGTTCTTAACCATTAGGCCCACTCAGACTGTATAGCCATACCCTCACTACATAAATCCTCTACTATTATAACATATTATGTCCGTCCTCCCACCTACAAATGGAACAAAAGATTGATGAATTTTAAGATCCCCCCAATAATTGCCAATGGCACAAAGTGAAAATTTCATAGTTTTAAAAAATTCTAACTTATGATAAGGCATAGCCCTCAATTTGGAAATGTCTTACAATTCATATATAAGCATGATTTATAAGCATAATCGTATTTTTTAAACGTGTTAAAACTTATTTATAAGAATGTATAGAGTTTATTATTCCATTTTGTTAGGATTGAAATTTGAAAAACTTTAAGTTGGGACAGGGGTATCATACACTTTGTAGATATATAGTGGAGCAAATGTAGAGCTACAATAGGAAATAAATGCAAAGGAGTGACAGAGAATAAATTCATGACAGTGAAAAAGAGTAATTGTTGCATAGTTGTAGGGAATAACTGTCGATAAATAACATGGAATAACTGTCGATAAATAACATGGAATAACTTGTTAGTGGTTTCCAACATGTAGAAATAGAAAAACATTAATTGTTTATGGTTTTACTAGGCATATTTGTTCATTGCTAGGTATAGAGGAAAACATAGTATGTAAGTTTTATCTTATTGTTATGTTGTTGAAATTTCACCATAATTGTGATACAATTGAACACTCTTCTTAAGAGCATAGAGAATTTGTATTGTAACCATTTAGTTATCGAATAATACAATCAATGTTATTTAAGGTATGTGTTTTTATCCTAGAAGGGTTTTCCATTGGATCATGTTGTTAATGGTTTGTTTTTTATTTCATTTGTTTCCAACTGTTGTATTTTATTATTTTTCTATACATTCTTCTTTTACGTATTTGTGTAGGAAACATATTCAACACCTATGCTTCCTTTCATTTGGCATTAGAGCCTAATAAATTCGGATCCATGGTGTTAGGGACAAGGGTTTTTTATCTAATGTTTTTTTGCATGAGAGCATGTTCAAAAGGACATTTTGTTTTATGGAAATGGTGAGCACATCTAGATTAGAAATCAAAAATTGTAATTGCACTAACTTTGAGTCATGGAAGCCCAAGATGGACGATCTTCTCATATTTCGAGACCTATAGCTTGCAATATATGGAAGCAAACCCACTAGTATTAAATATGAAGAGTGGGTGGTGTTGGAGAGAAAGGAGAGATATTGTTTTTTAATGATACTTGTTATATATATAGAAACTTAGTTTCATAAGGAACTATAAACATAGGAAAAAAATAAAAGGGTATAGAATATACATTATATCCTCTTTTGTAAGGTGACTCAAACATCAATGAAATAACAATAAGTGATCAGATCTAACAAATTGGCATTTCTTATAAACAATGTTCATTTTTCTAGGAGTTGCATATGAATCCCATCTCACGATAATTAAAAAAAGGATATGTAAGAACTAACCTCATTAACAAAAACAAACTTGCAATGAATTTTCCAAAGGATATGCAAAGCATAAACTCTTAAATAGTTCTAAATACTAGAAAAGGAATCTTGAATCATTAACTTGGACTCACCAAACAAAAATGTCTGCTAGTGTAAATGTCCTTAAAGGATGTTCTGCAATTCAGAGTGGACTTGAGCCCAACAATATCTCATAAAGAAACATTCCCACAAGATGTGTTTGTTCGACAAAACAGGGTATTCCAATAGAGGATGAACACCTTTAGTAACGACTCACAAAACAAGATCAAAGATAAACACACCAATTTTTTTACATGGAAAAACCCCAATGTGGGGAAACATCCATGGCCCCAGCCAATGCGGCCACTTGAGGCAATTTATTTATGCAAAAGAAAAATATTACAAGAGAGTTTCTCATAATCTAAATTCAACAAATGACCCTCCATTCTCTTTAAATATAGATCATGGAACAATCAAGTGTTAAGCGATGGGTCAATGTAGCCATTAATATTGAGGATAATAAGCCATCATATCACTCTATGTCTAGAACATATCATGACCATCCAATTACATAATTACAAATGCATACTAAAGAAACACACTTTTACCTAAAGATACTTTAGAGCGATTTGATCTTAACTAACTACTAAGTGTCTAAATATATTAATATCCCCCCCTTAAGAACAACCTGGGATATGATTTATGGATTTACAAAGGAGATACAATAAGAGAAGGAAGGAGGCACTAGATCTTATATCCCCTCAATGAAAACCTAATAAGATCCTAACATAGATCAAAGTTTGGAAAACTTCGCTTCTATAAGAGACTTTGTGAAAATGTTTGCAACTTGATCTTTTGTAGGGAAAACAAACACTTCAATAACTCAATCATGAATGAGATTTCTGATGAAGTGCATGTGTATATCGATGTGTTTGTTTAATTGATATTGAACTATATCTTTGGAAAGCTTGATGGAACTATGATTGTTGCACCAGAGGGTGGTCATATATTGTTTTTGGAAACAAAACTATGAAACGATAAGTCAAATCAACAAGTATTCTTGAATTGCATTAAATAGTACTCGATAATTGGCTTCTACTAAAGAAAATGAAACATCATGGTGTTTCTTACAACCCCAAGTGATAGGTCCATAAAAAAGGCTAAAGATATAACCTACAATAGAATTTTGATCATTAGGGTTATTGGTCAAATCCGAATTACTAGAATCAACCATTAAAGGAGACCCGCACCAAAACTGTAATGTATTATTTATTGAACTGTACCTCATGCATACAAAATTATCCTTTTAGCCACTTTCCAATGGATTTCACGGGGTGTTTTCATATACCGAGAAATAATACCAATAAAAAAGGAAATATCAAGATAGGGACGATTAAAATATAAGAGGCAACCAACTAATTGACAATACAAAATCGCATCAACTTGTGGAGTAGTACAAGTGGCAGTAAGTTTGACTCTAGACTGGATGAGAGAAGGGGTTGGTTTATAACCATCCATGTGAAAGCAGTGAAGAAGGTCACAAACATACTTTGATTGGGAAATAAAAATTCCTTCTTTGGTTTGGAGTACTTGGAGGCCACATAAATAATGCAAATAGCCTAAGTCTTTCATTTCAAATTTCTTTTTAAGGACGGATCACATGGGTTAAAATTTTAGGGTGACTACTCGTAAGAATAAGATCATCATCATAAAGAACAAGGATTATCATATGGCTTCCTACTTTATTAGTATATACATTAGGGTGAAAATGACATCTAGAAAAGACAATGTCAATAAAGAAGTTGTCCATTTTTCCATACCAAGCTTCAGGAGAATGCTTAAAACCATAAAGATATTTCTTAAAGAGAGAAAGAAGGTTGGAGTCATTCTAGACATATCTAGGAGGTTTTTCTATATATATTTCTTCTTGCAAATCCCCACGCGAAAAGGAATATTTAACATCCATTTTATGAACCTCCTAATTATGTGAGGCAACAAGGGATGGAATAAGGAAGATGGAATTCATTTTGGCTACACGGGAAAAGGTTTGGCAGTAGATTTGTTTTCTAACTGGTTTGGCAAGGTGTTGATCCCATACAAGAAATGAAACTAATTCCAACCTAACATAAGATTCTATGTGTAGTTTTATTTGAACAACAAGTTAACACCATTTGTTTCCATGATGACCACAGATGGAGTTCGAGAGTAGAAAGTTAATTATATAAATTTTCCTAATTCCTAATTTTCTTTCCAAGTATAAGACCATTTCATCTTGGATTGTCCCCATTGGAATGTCCCTCCAGGGGATCCCCTATCTTCAAGTGAGGTATCGTACCTGTTAGCCTCAATAGTTAAGGTGGGTTCCTTAATTGGTTTAGTTGAAGTTTCTAAGGAGGGCACCTCTAGGGCCCCTGCACAAGGCTCAATCCTTTCTTAAATTCACAAATATGTAAATAGGGTAGGGGTAGTAATGATTAAAGATACTTATAAAGTCACTAGAGTCCCGATAAAATAATAATCTCCCAACAACTATATATTTCTTCTAGTTTCTCTACCAAATTCTTTCTTCTAGGTGAGGTAAACAACTTTAGTTATTAGTAGTGATCCTAATCAAAATATTGAAATAGATGAGGGGTGGCAAGTTAAATATAACAAACATAAGGGGAATTCATTTCTTACGTTATTGGAAAATATTGTAATTATTGAGAGCCCATCCCCATGGGTGAAGTATTTTAAGGAAACTATGACCCACTAGGTGTTATGAGGAAAATATCTCTATGGATAGGGGTAAACCACAATAGATTAAAATGACGATATAAATCAAATCTAATCTCAGGTATGCTATATAAAAAAATATGATAGCAATACAAAACAAAAGGCCTACCTCATCCAGACGTTCGATGAAGTCCACCGTTGAGCACTTGACTCAAAGAAATACACCTACAACTTGTCCTCAAAAACCAAGAAATACAAGAATATGGTTATAATATATAATGCTAGCACGTTCAATAGCATAATCCATCAACATTCATAACAAATACGCCTATGGAATAACAATTAAAATATTTGCAAGATATTAATTAGACAAGAAAAGAGTATTTCTATTAAAATGTAATCAGCAGAAGTGAATGAATTACAAACTTATGTATCGACACGGTTCGGAACCGATAAACTAAGTCCCTTCTAGCTGGACCTCCACCACTTCAATACTCCACCAAAGGAAATCTCATATAAGAGAGACAATGAGGTTCTCAATCAAGTAGGGAAGAGCTTGGGGGCTGAACAATGTGTTCAGACTTAAAAAGGAAAAGGGATGTGGACTCAATATGAAGTGAAGAATTTCTCGAGAGTAACTTTTCTCTAAAAGTTGAATTCTTCTCCTCTTTTCCATAGCTCAGATTTGGCCCATTTATAGCCTTAAAGTGGAACTAAAGGGCCAATTCAAAACGTTTCCAGTATATGGAAGGTCAAGGATCATGGATCTTGTGACGTGACATGGAAACCTGACACCATTTTTTTTTAATTTTGGGCACAAAACCCAATGAACACAGGTTGTAGTGGTGGAAATTGTGTATATGCGTGTTGTACTATAGGTAGGGTGCGTATAAGTGGAAAAATAATGTTTTTACATTTGGGATTTGCAAAAAGGGACTTCAAGTCTGCATAGGAAAATGGAAAAAGGCCCTCTATGCAAGTTTACATAGGGTGTGGAAAATATTTCTATAACAGATTCCCCCTAATGTGTGAGGTCAAAGGAGTATCTACGATGGATTAAATACATTATAATACCCAAAAGTGGAGTAATGGGGACCCAACTAGAAGAACTAGTTGCTCATGAGAATATTATAGTTAGTACTGACTTTGCACTCATGGATTCCAATTTGAATTACATTGCAGATCCATTTGAAAATATACCAAATAGCTATCCATGGCCATGAATAGGAAATACAAAGGTGGTAACATGCCAAAGGTTGTCACAATCATGAACAAGGCCCAGTAAAAACAATCTCAAAATCAATCTGGAGATATCTATATACAATGGAGTATAATGTGATTTCCCATGATCACTGAAGTCACATAGGTACTGGTCCAATGAAAGGTAGCAACAACTCAGGAAAGTTGTGACTATAAACTGATGTCTTCAAGTCTTCTACAAAATCTGCCAAAGGTTCAAGTCTACATTGTGTGAATAAAGGAGTTGAGGTCGAACACAATGAGACTTCGTTTGATTTCCGGTCATTAAGGTATACTGTTAACAAACGCGAGACAACCTACTGATAATGAAAGTAGGTATCAAGGAACCAAGTACATTTTTACAAGTGTGAATAGAGGTGTCAGGGTCGAAGACTTGAAGAATCCATCGATCATGAGACATTGATGTATTCCCAACTGTCGATGGAAAGAGAACCTGCCACTAATGACTACAGGCCTCCAGGTACTCATAGGACTCTAGGTATTATCTCCAGAATAGATGAGCTAAATTCGATGGAAGGAGACCTGCTGAAAGGAGAGAATTAAGGAATCTCTCATCATTCAACATGAGCTACAAAGAAGCAAATTGGACGAAGAACATGTTCATGAACCAATGACCTTGTGAGTCTTTCGCGTGTGCCAGATGCAAAAGGTACATGAAAAAGACCCTCTGAATAGCATCCAATAAGGAAAACTGTTGACAAAGGCAAGGAAACCACCAATAAGGATAATGGAATCCAAGAAACTACACGAGTCCCAATGTGTGAATATATTTCTTGCCGTTGAACACAAGGGAAACCACCTAGTCAATGACCAATCATGAAATTTCTACTATTGGGTCCAAGGTTACCTACCAATGAGGAAAGTAGGACCAGGGTGCGCAATAGGACTATAACTTCATGTGATTTTGAGACACACTGAGGGTATGGCAGACATGCAAAGTCAAGAGTTCTGAGGAATGGCCAACACAGGTTCATAGACATCCTTTGAACAAGAGCATGAGAAATATGGAAGACTCTGGAAGCATAGACTCAATGATGAAACTCTGAGATTCAGGAGGAATCAATCAAACTCTCCATAGGGACTAGAAGAGTAACCAGTCAAGGGAGTAAAATATCTGTAATGAGCTCAGCTTTCTAAGGTCATGCTAAGCCAATTTTTTTTATGATAAGTGGACTAAAATTTTTTTTCTTATGTTCAAAGGTGGCACGACTACTTCCACTATAAGATCATATTCCTTTCCTGCCCGTCTTTTTTTTTTTTTCATAGTCAAATGAATGTTATGATACAGAGGAGGAAATGAGTGTCACAAGTAATCAAACTAGTTCCAGCAATGGAACATACCTATGCTCAATGCAAGGAGGCGTATGCGGGAGATGGACACTCGGGGGAATGTTTCCTCCTGGGTATAGGGTGTCAAGTTGTAAAGGATATAAACAAGGCTATTCTTGGCTGATGATGTAAACTGCTGAGGTGAGAGGCTTATAACACAAAAACGAGAATCGACAATAGGCTCAATAATGAAAGCAAGAGAATGAGATGCAATTACAACTTAACGCCAAAAAATGAACTTTTTTGTAGTCTTAGTCTACATGGTTTGAAAAAGGGATAAACTTGCACCAAATAGACGTCCTTTCAGATCCAATTTACGATTGTGAAAGAGACAAGTTCACTTGACAATATTTTCTCTTTTTGAAACGAGTTGGAAAATAGCTTAAATCAGACTCATTGGGGGGGTCCTAGGCAGCATGCCATGGACGATACCAAGGCTCCCATGCAGGATTTTTGTGAAAGGTCAACGGCTTACGAATAACTAACACGATCTTGGGAAAACCCAAAGCTCTCCAAGTCGAGGAGGATAAAGTGATAGAAAAGGTTACCTTCTGAACTATATATAGAAGAACATATCTTACCTGAAAAGGAATAGGAGGAGGAATTTGATACTCCACAAGACCATCCTAGTCAAAGGGAACCTCTCTAAGACATGGAGAGAGAGTACTCGGAGAGAGTAAAAATCTCTCTTGTTCAGAAGGTGTAGTACTAGAAATTATAATGACATCGTTGAAGGATGCATCACCCTCCAAAAGAAGAGTTGGATTAACCGGAAATTGCATCGATATGACCACTTCTTTAACCATTGGTTGAATAGGACACGATACACCAAGGCCAGGAGATGCATCACCCTGAGCAATAGGAATGGTTTCGGGTGATGATTGCATAGACATGGCTTCTGTGTCAATCGAAGGAGAAACAAAGTGATGGGAAACTATGGATGACTCAGAACCTGAAGTGCCCCCAGGAAAGGACCATTGTTTTTGTACCATAGAAGTAGAAAGGCACAAACAAGTAAGGTGATCTCCTTTGAAAATCCTACAAAGAAACTTGGGCTTACATCTTACTTGTAATATTCCAGATATAAAAATAATGTAGAACAGAAATAAAATGCTAGAAATGGTAGATGAACAAAAATATAACCAGAACAACACCACAATAATACTGAAATGATAACAAAATAACACCAGAAAGAGAACTTCAATTATTGAGAGAAATGTTCACTTGCCTCTTCAAGGGGGAAACCTCTAGTCGAGCAGAGCTCTATTACAATAATATCCAAGACAACAATTCTCATACCCTCGACTCCTATTTATACTAAATATGTCTATCAAAAGAACCATCTAGAGGAATATCCTTCTAGAAGCAAAAGCTTCCATTAGGTCTTCTTACATTCGACTTATTCTTCCTTATTGCTAGGCCTTATTAATATTGACATTTATTACATTGAAATATATTATTCTACCTACATGAGGGGTTAGGTCCCTAACATGTCCTCCCCCTTAAAAACAGACTTGTCCTTAAGGCTTGAGATATGGAAATTGTTGTAGAATGGTAGTTGGTTCCCAAGTGGCATCTACTAGGATTGTATCTTTCCAATGGACTAACTCTTCCTTGATGGTTCGCTGATGCAGGCGACACTCACGCTAGTCCAAAACTGCTTCTGGATGTAGCCAAATGGAGCCTTCTGTGTCCAACTCAAGAATGTTGGTTTGAGTTTGGCACTTAGTTCCAATCACCTTCTTTAAGAAGGAAACATGAAAAATAGGATGTAGCTTAGAATGAATTGGAAAAGCCAACTGATAGGACACCTGTCCCACACACTTGAGAACAGTATAAGGACCATAAAGTTTGGGCACCAATTTCTGACAATGGTCAGCCTTGAGGGAATTTTTCTTGTAAGGTTACAGTCGAAGAAACACCTGATCCCCTTCTGCAAATTGACATTCATAGTGAACTTGATCTGTTTGTTTCTTCATGTGATTCTAGGCCATGACCAAATTCTCTTTGAGGGTACGAAGAATAGCCTCTCAAACTATAAGCGTTTGGTCAACCGCCTGGACCTTCGAGACACCCGGTAAATATGAGAGAACTGAAGGTGGATTTTTTCCATATGCTACTTCAAAAGGATTCACGTGGTTAGTTGTATGGTATGAAGTGTTGTACCACCATTCAACTAGTGGTAACGATTGAGGCCACTGATTTTTCTTTTCTGATGTAAAACACCTCAAATATGTTTCCAAACACTTGTTGACAACTTTAGTTTTGTAATATTCCATATATAAAAAAGTATGCAAAACAAAAATAAAATGTTAGAAATGGTAGATAAACAACAATATAACCATAACAACACCACAATAACACCAAAATGACATCAAAATAACACCAGAATGAGCACTTCGATTAATGAGAGCAATGTTCACTTGCCTCTTCGAGGGGGAAACCTCCATTTGAGTAGAGCTCTATTACAATAATATCCAAGACAACAGTTCTCATACCCTCGAATCATATTTATACTAAATATGTCTATCAAAAGAACCATCTAGATAAAGATCCTTGTAGAAGCGGAAGCTTCTATTAGGTCTTCTTACATTCGACTTATTCTTTCTTATTGCTAGGCCTTATTAATATTGACCTTTAATACATCGGAATATATTATTCTACCTATGTGAGGGGTTAGGTCCCTAACATGTCCTCCCCCTTAAAAATAGCCTTGTCCTCAAGTCTTAAGATGTGGAAATTGTTGCAGAATGGTAGTTGGTTCCCAAGTGGCATATGTTGGGGTTGTATCTTTCCATTGGATTAACACTTCCTTGATGGTTCTTTTATGTAGGCGATGCTCACGCTGGTCCAAAACTGCTTCTGGTTGTAGCAAAATGGATCCTTCTTCGTCCAACTCGGGAAGGTTGGTTTGAGTTTGGCACATAGTTCCAATCACCTTGTTTAAGAAGAAAACATGAAAAATAGGATGTAGCTTAGAATTACTGGGAAAAGCTAAGTGATAGGCCACCTATCCCACACGCTTGAGAATGGTATAAGGACCATAAAATTTGGGCGCCAGTTTTTGACAATGGTCAACCTTGAGGGAATTTTTCTTGTAAGGTTGCAGCCAAAGAAACACCTGATCCCCTTCTGCAAATTGACATTGACGGCGACCTTGATCGGCTTGTTGCTTTATGTGATTCTGGGCCATGACCAAATTCTCTTTGAGGGTACAGAGAATAGCCTCTCAAACTGTAAGTGTTTGATCCAACGCCTAGACCTTAGAGACACCTGGTAAATATGAGAGAACTGAAGGTGTCTTTTGTCCATATACTGCTTCAAAAGGAATCATGCGGGTAGTTGTATGGTATGAAGTGTTGTACCACCATTCAAATAGTGGAAACCATTGAGCCCACTAATTTTGATTTTTCGATGGAAAACACCTCAAATATGTTTCCAAACACTTGTTGACAACTTCAGTCTGACCATCATTATGGGTATGATAAGTTGTGCTGAGATGCAATTGGGTGCCTTGTAGCTTGAACAGTTCTTGCCAAAAATTGTTGGCGAAATTTGGGTCACGATCAGAAACAATAGAATGTGGCATGCCATGAATCTTGAAGACCTGATCCAGGAAAATTTGGACCACAGTGGATGTTGTAAATGGGTGTTGAAGAGAACATAAATTATCATACTTGGAAAGGAGATCAACGAACACCATGATGATTTTTTTATTTCCTGATTTAGTTAAGCCTACAATAAAATCCATAGAGATATCCCGCCAAATAACAGGTGGAATCAGAAGTGTTTGTAGTGTGCCAGGAGATTTGACATTTTCACCCTTGTGCCATTGACACACATCATATTCAACCACAAAATTACGAAATTCCTGTTTCATACCCTCCCAGAAGAAGGAATGTTTGACCCTATTATAGGTTTTGGTAAACCCCGAGTGCCCAGATGTGGGTGTAGCATGAAGCTCATAAAGTACCGTGGATTTAATTTTTGTCTGTTTACTTAAATACAAATGGCCTTTGTATCGAAGATCATCATGGAGCCAAGAGTACCCTAGGGAAACTGGATAATTTGACTGCAACTGTTGTATCATATGCGAACTTTTGGGATCGTGTAGCCATTCCTGGTGAACGGATTGGAGCCAATATGGTACAATGAAGGAGAGAGAAAAAAGGGACCCTTCATCTTCATATTTTCGGGAAAGTGCATCTGCAACCACATTGTCTTTTCCTTTCTTGTAAATGATATCATAATCATATCCAAAGAGCTTAGTCACCCATTTTTGTTGCTCTAGGGAGGAAATGCGTTGTTCCATAAAATACTTGAGGCTTTGATGATCCATTTTAATTTGGAAGCATTGCCCCAATAGATAAGGGCGCCAAAGATAAATGGCATGCAGAATAGCCAACATTTCCTTTTCATAGATTGATTTTCCCAAATTTCGTTTAGACATTTGTTTGCTGGTAA
>JASDQU010188993.1:6415-19783 GCA_032191745.1 Picea mariana | reverse complement strand
ATGAGATTAGAAAAAGTCTTGAAATTAATGTCCATTTCAAGGCCCAAATTGAAGAATCCAAAAGGGTAGAGGAACTATTAAAGAATCAAGTAAATGAAAAGGAAGAGTCATGTCATAAGTTGGAAGCTGAAGTTGTTGATCTTAGAAAGAAAGTAGAAAATTCAAACAAATTCTTGAATAGCTCAAAAATCTTGAATGAGATCTTGGATAGTCAAAGATCACCAAATGATAAATCAGGTCTTGGATACAACAAAGAAGCTACACATGTTGAAGAAAGCACCTCAAATAATCTTGAGGTAATTCCCTCATTCTCAAACGATGGAAATAATGTTGAAAGTCAACCATCTACACAAGGGAAGGAAACCTTCAAAAGAACAAAGCAAGGAAGACATAAAGAAGCTATCTTTACACCTCAAAGCAAATTCAAAAGAGAGGCACCTTCAAGATGGACACCAAAGCAAAGGTATGAAAATGTTTTTCATGGTCACTGTTACTCATGTAATGAAGATGGTCACAAAGCTTTGGAATGAAGATATTATGCAAGGAGAGATAATGAAATATTGTGTAACACCTTAAGGTGTTGGAGATGTAATCAAGTAGGACACGTTGCTACTCATTTTCACATCATGAGATGCTACAACTATAGTGGATTTGGTCACAAATCCCAAGATTGTTGGAACACAAGAAGACAATCCATGATGAGGACTTCATATCACATGACAAGAAGAACACATGAGACTAGAAGAGAAGACAATGTTGGAAAGATGGAAGCTCAGAGCTCAAGTTCTGAAGAGATGGGACACCTTCAGAAGTGGGTGCAGAAGACTAAACAATCAGAACAGAATGGAAGCCTTAAGGGAAGCTCAAGTTTAACATCTTCTGAAGCATGTGTGGGTTACATTGGTAATAGTCACGTACATATGTGAGTTGGCTTATAAATAGATCATGTAAATATGTGAGTTGTGTGTATCCCAGGTTGTGTATCTGTGGTAAGAGCCTTGGGGAAAAGGCTATGCATATGAGTTGCAGCATGGTATGATGGTATAACTATGTGTTGTAGGGTCTGCCATGGTCTGTTGCAGGTTTTCATGATTACATGTTGGCATACATAATTGATGTATGTATGGTGATGGCATATGGTTGAGTGTTGAAAGACTATCTCGGATGCATGGTACTAACCCTAGAGTGCGGATTGAGACACTTTTCTGTTGAGGAACAATGATGGTTGTGACAGTGAAGTTATGGCACCTTAGTTATGAGATATATCATGATGATGCTAGCTAGAAATGCCATTGATCTATTGAGACACACTTCTAGTACATGTATCTTTGGATGTTTAGTATTTTCTTTAGTGAATGGAGGTTGAGACATATTTGTTAGGGTACATGGCTGGTACATATTTAAGTTCCATTGATATATCTTATGATGTTTTTTTAGAGGCATATTTGTTGGGTATCTTGGTGCATGCATTTGGTATATGGTTGAGCTACATATTGGGACATGTAGTTGATGAGTTGATGAGGTGGTTATATTGTACATCATTGATGAGTCATATAGTTGATGCATGTTTGGTACACTTTTTGTACACTGATAGAGGCAACTTCTAGTAGTATGATTGGCACATGGTTTTTGATTGATATGGAATACATGTATGGGAACGCATTTTGATTGTAATTCATCTTGTTGAGGTTTGGTGCATGGTTGATGCACTTGCTTGGTACAGGTGGTGATACATGTTTTGTGCAATGTTGATGCACTCATAGATGGCATATGTTTGTGGGTGATAGTACTTGGCTAAAGTACACCATTGGTATTACTTGTTTAGCATATACTTTGGTACATGATGTATGGGATGACATAGTTGAGACACTTGATTGATTGATATACATGGTTGTGGCACTTAGTTCATGGTAGAAGCATGTCATGGGTGATATGACACTTGTTTGAGGCACATGGTTGGCATGTTGGTAGAGGCATATGGTTGGTACACAATTAGAAGATGTTCTTGGCATATGGTTGATACACTCCATTGATGATATCTTATGGTATATTGTATGGTATTGATGCACATAAGTGTTGTGCATGGTTGGCACACAATATGGCAAAGGATGTACTTGGTTGATGTTTTTGTTCATGATTATCTATTCATTGTTGACATATCTTTTGCTTCATGACGTATGGTATGGCACAAGTTTGATGCATGGATAGGTCCAAGGATCGTCATAGGAAGAGCGGATCATTCTTGAAGCAGTTGATCTATGTTCTGGTTGAGCAGTAGCATTTGCAGTAGAAGCATATTGCGGTGGTAGCATATTGTTCATATTACAGAGAAGATAGGGGCAGACATACCCATAGGGGGATTCATTCTTCTTCCCATGATTCCAGGAGGAGATACTTATCAGATGCAAAGATAAATACTTGAAAAAGAGCCATATACTTGGAGAAAGAGCACAGAGGCATGGTTCCAGGGGGAGCGATCGTCCCAAGGGGAGCATGAGCGATATGTATTCAGCATTACATTAGAGTGATATCCCTTGTTCAAAAGGGGAGAGATTATTCAAAGGAATATCAAGGCATCCAGGCAGGGGGAGTGGCCCCAAGGAGAGTTCAGGCAGGGGGAGTAGCCCCAAGGAGAGAACTACCATTTTCCATTTATGTCAAAGGGGGAGAGATAGTCACATTGATGTGATTGAGATGACTATTGATGTAGAGCAATGCCTTGTCATGTTGATGTGATTGAGATGACTATTGATGTCTAGAATTTCCTTGTCTACATGTTGCCATCAATGATTGATGTATGTTTCCATCAATGATTGGTGTTGACATCAATGTTGGTATTTCCATAAATACCAAAGGGGGAGATTGTTGGATCATGTTGTCATCAATTCCAAAGGATTGATGTCAAAGGAACAATGTCTTGTCATAGTATATTGATGAACTATGTATTGTCAATGAATTGATCAATGTGTTGCATATATGAAGATGGATCAATGTGTTTTCATTGATGGTTTGATGCATTCATGCATTGATCGTTGGATCATGTGATCATGCATGGAATCAATGACAAAGGGACAATGTCATAGTGATGTATTGTCATGGGTTATTCCAGTTGGATTGATGTAAAGATGACTCATTATTGTCTTTGATAGGAAGTACAAATGGATGAACTCCAAAGTGGTCCCCTTATGGTGAAATCCCACACGAGAAGAATCTTTGTGGTTGAGTTGTCCTATAAGTATGGTTAGAGAACCCATGCTTAATTGTGGAATAATGAGATGAATATCAGTGAATTTTTTAGTGAAACTATCCTAGATGGATAGTGTTTGTCATGCCATTTTCGGTGGTATGTGGAACATCACATAACTCCTCACAGTTTGAGAGTTATGGCCTTACGAAGTTGGAGGACCCTCATGTGTTGGCTAGAAGCCCCAAAAGGTCAAAGAAGTCAAAGTGCTTACAAAGAAGAAATTGTTTAAATAATAAAGTGAAGTTATAAATTCAAAGAGGATTATTTAAATAATAAAGTAAATGGAGAAATTTCTAATTATGGAAAGTGGTTATAAGAGGGTTAACCCTAAAATGAGGAAAGTTGGTTAAGTGATCAAGTGGCTATTATATATATGGACAAGTGGAAAAATTGGACAAAGTTGGACATAGGTGACTATGTGGAAAAAGTGGCTATGTGGAAAAAGTGGCTGAGAAGATGCTTCTAAGGAAGCTACTTGGAGAGTATAAATAAGAGGCAAGGGTCTCTTGTAAAAAGATCTCTTGAGCATATATTGAATATCTATTCTGAGAGAGAGATTGACTGGAGGATCTCAGGGACACATCAAAGTTTCTGTAAGTCTGATATCTTGACGGTGAAAGTTTCAGAAGTTCATAAACCCTAGTTTCTAAAGGAGTACGCGAGAAACAATGGGCCAGAGAGCATACATACGCAGGCTACAGTGAGGCAGGGCGCATACACATGCAGACCAAAGGGGGTCAGAGTGCATACAGTTGAACAAAGTCATGGAGAATTGAGTGTGAGCTGGTGCCAGGTTCTTGAAGGCTGAAGCAAGTTCCAGATCTGCATTCTATGGGCTCAAATCTACCATAGAAATTATGGTATGGTTACTTGGTTKTCTTGATGGATACTCTTGCTTATTGTATGGTGAATGTTTAACACATTCTTGGTATGGTTGTTGTGATATGGTTTATGTTGATTGATTGATAGAGTGAGCAGCACTCTTATGTTTCATTACTAATACGGTTGCCATAGTATACGGGTTGCTTATACATGATTAAGTAGCATTCATATTKTATGGTTGAGGAGCATGAGTAAGTTGTTAGAGAGCATATATGTGTTTTGATTGGTTATGGTACAGATTGGACAGTGAAAGGCAGAAGTAGATGTGATTGAAGGCTGCAGAGGGTCTGAGYTCTTCAAGGAGAGAAAACCCTAGTTATTCAGGAGGCATACGCAAGTTGTTATGAGCTAGACCGTGTACATATGCGGGTTGTACTATTGGTAGGGCACGTACATACACATGTTTCACTACTGACAGGTCGCGTACCTATTGACAGATTGGTATCTATTGAGGATTGAATCCTCTTCTCAGTTGGTGTTGAGTTGTGTAAGTTGAGTCTTGCATTGTAGAGTTGGTGCTCTTGTGGAGTTGTAACTATATTTTGTTGTTGTTGATAAACCCAAGGATTGTAGTCCATAATAAAAAGAAAATTGTACATACATTTTGTGTTATTTGTGTTCTTTGTGTTCTTTGTTGTGATGTCTTGTTGATGATATATGTTGTTGATATATGTTCACATACAACTGGTTATAAATGATGGTTATAAGTGATGAGTAAATGGTGATTGCTAACTAAGGATTTTTTCTAAGGGAATTGAAAAAGAGCCCTACAATGATTCAACACCCCCCCCCCTCTCAGTGTGGTCGGTGTGTCCAACAATAACATCTTGCTTTATTCATCCTTAAAGTGCCATTTTTCAGTCATAATTGGTTGTCATACTCATTGATAATATTATTGATTGATCTCATGTTTTACATGTTGATTTGAATGTATTACTTGCTAATATAAATTGTCATCTACTACTGCAAATTAGGGACATAAATCTTAAATTGTTGATCCATACTAACATATATCATTGCAATTTGGATTTTCTTGTGTCTCAGGTAGGTACAATCATCCAAAGAAGTATTATACCTTTGGGGCAACAATCAATTGGTTTACAAGGCATATCTTCCCACTTTTATCTCCACTTAGACTTGACGTCTAGGGGATTCACTTCCATTTCTCTCCATCTCCATATCAATCCCCCTGGGGTCACTGGGATCACCTCCCTAGAGTGACCTAGTCACCCTTGAAGTACAGGACCTATATCAAGGTGGCATTAGGTGTAGGATTCCCAAGTTGTAGCACTTTCTTTGTGGTTGGGTTGGGATTTTCCCAAACTACAACTTGTGCTATAATAGGGTGGACAGATAGAAGGTTGACACATTAACCATTTAAATTTTGTAAAAAATTGTCTTATCTAATCTTGCAATCAAGGATACCTCACCATTTTGGGGTGGAACGTGCGGAGGGGTATCTTCTTGATCTCAACGGAAATATTATAGCCTCTTATGCTTGGGGACTTGGGATGGTTTCAGACAATATTGTTGAATCTTATGCCTTATACAAAGGAGTGTGCATAGTCAAAGAGAGAAATGTTCCCAAAATTGTGATGTTTGGGGATTCCATGATGGTAGTTAGAGTAACAAATAAGAGAAGACAATCTGAAAATAATGTTTTCAATGGAATTATTTCTCACATTATATCCCTTATCTAGGATTTGATGAATTCAAACTCTATCATGTAAAGGGAGAACTAAACTCCCTTGCAAATCATTGGGAAAATTTGGGCACGAGATTGGAGTGTGGCACTATAAGTTTAAATGGAGTGACGGGGACTTTTCCTATACCTTAATCGATCCCCCCTCATTCTTCATGTGGATGGGTGGTAATGGTGTGTCTCGTTGGATTGTGTGCATATCTCCTCACACACATGAGTATTTATGTCATCTGTGTGGGAATTCAATTTGATTTATGCCTTTGCAGTATTTTATGTGGTTTGTTTGCTCTAGTTATGGCTCGTTCTTCACTGGTGTTTGGAAGGGTTTCTACCATTGGTTGGGTGCTAGCTTTTATGTCTTAGTTTCATATCTTGGCAAGTGGTCATTTGTCGGGCTCAAATATGTTTTGGTCATTGGCTCTTAGGGTCTTGTTATGGTATTCATAGGGAGGTGTTCGCTCAATGTCGACTCTATTCATGACTCTTTAGAGGTTTCTCCATGTTTATCAGTCATTATCTTCAGATTTTGGTTATGCTCGTTTTATTTCCCGAGTTGTTCTTATTTGTATTGTGATTTATCCTTCTTCTATTATATTTGGAATTAGAATTGGAAAACCTTGGGGGAGAAGGTTTTCTGGCTTCTTGTTACAGTGGATAGAGTGGACCTTTCTTCAAGCAACTTCAACAAAATTAGTTGGCGTCATGAGGAGATTTATCAAGATAATTGTTCGGTGCTCCAACAAATTTCATCCAAATTGGGGGAATTTGAACTTGCCCTGTTCTCCTTGACACTATTGATGGATGAAATGGATCTAGAAATCCAACGATTAAGGACACTTGATTACTCTTAGAATTTGACCTCTGTGTCAATTAATCATGGCATGATTTCTCCTCGTGAAGGCACTATGGTCCATGGCAATGAGGAATGTAGCACAACCCCAATGGATAATGAGAAGGACCTCACCAATAGACCAATGCTACAAAATTCCAAGACTCTACCTCTTCTTATCAGTAAATGTTTTTTTTTTTAATTTATGTGGCTATTAAGCCAATTTATTAAAGATGTAATCAATATAAATGATCAGGAAATCAAACTTGATAGATCTCCAAAAAAATTTGTCTTTGCTTTAGAATTATGTAGTGGTTTTGAGCCATTTTTGAAGATTTTTTATGATCATTGTTTGCTTCAGCACAACTCCTTTTAATATAAATACAGTTCATTTTCATTTTTTTTTAAAGGATACCACACCATTTTGAAGGTCCTCCCATCTAGGCTCACACCTTTTATATCACATTATGAAATCGTCACTTGGTATAAAGAGAGTGGGATATCATACATCACTTGATCAAAACAACATAGGCCCCATGTAGTTCAAATAGTGGGGGATTGGCCCCTTTTCATCACTAGCTATTTTGGACTCTTAAAGTCACCTAGATGGAAGAAGGATACCCACACAAAGGAAGAGACCCAAGACTTCCCTAAGGGAGTTCAGTTGGGATTACCCAAGCATAGTAGTATCCCTATCCAGGCTAAGCTAATCATTCTTTGAAACTATAAAATTACCAAATAAGAAACTAACTCGACAAATGCTCACTCAATTGATACAAAGGAGATCAATCCTACAAGGGCCCCCTAAGGGGGATTTCCTAGTTTTGACTATTAGGATTCTACAAATTGACCATGCAAAATGAAAATAAATCCCAAGCCATCCACATGGCAAGATCATGTCTTTTTTTTCACAAGCATGTCTTTTGGTCAACAAAAAATGAAACATTTTTTCCAAGGAAACCCTTGCATAAAACCCTTTGAGTACTTCATCGTGATCCATGGATGGTAAATGGGATAAACTGTCAACCATGATTATGGAGCCTAGCCCTTAGGGGATCAAGAGAATCAAACATGTGACCTTCCCAACTTTGGGRGAGAGAAGAGGTCTCATGGCTGGCTCATGACCACTTGATCTACCCTCGAGGCTAAAACAACACTTATGAAATTTAAGGAAATAAAAATGAAATAGAATTTATATTACATAGCCTAAAGAAATGGGGTTGAAGTTATTTGCAGTCCACATAGATTTCATGTGCAAAGGGAGATTCAKCTTATTCCTTTGTTAGTGGGCTAGAAATTATTTGGCAAGTAGTAAAGAAAACTACAAATGATATATAACAATGAAACTAATACTAATCTTAGTGAGTTTAAAATGATGAACATGAAAGTTTTTTTATTTGAATTTGAGTACTAAGGAAACAGTGATGTGAGTGAGTAATTATCAAAACCAAATAAGGACAAATAAATTGTAAATATGGGTAAGGGGGTAGTTTATACATGGTTGTTTTGTGTTTTTTTCTTGTTTCCTTTCCATCTCCTTTTCCTCAAATAAGTCTTCAAATGGTTCCCTACTGCTCAAGAGAAGCAACTACGAAAACTAGTTAATTTCCTAACAATTAAGAAAAAACATTCAGTACATATATGTGCAAAGTTATAAAAACAATATAGTAGAATATTTACATGCAATTGAGAAAAAAACCAACAAAGATGGTTGTCATAGAAGGGTAAACCAACCAAAATGGTCAATTTATTTATTCAGGGCAATAATAACAAACATAGAAAAGGGTAAATAAAATAGAAAAGAAAATCAATCGAGCAAGATGCCTCCAACTAGCAAATAAATTTGATCTTGAGGGATATCTTAAAGGACTCCTATACCTCCTAGCTGCCAACTAAAGTTGGTATGCATTTCTCCTTCAAAAAAATTCACAAAAATCACATAAAAAGACAAGCAAGAGTTGTTAGTAAGGGAAAATAAACAAGTTAAACCCAAGGAAACAACACAAATAACCTAGCTAATCAATACCTTTATGGATATAGCCAACCTAAGGATCAAATAATACTATCACTCAACCCTTAACAAGCAATGATCAGTCCCAACAACTAAATGAGAACAAGTAGGTAGAAACACTAAGAACCCTAGAGAAAAACTAGTAGATCTTAGTTTCTTTTATTCAACAAGTCCTCCTTAATACAAAGGTATTCCTCTTATTTATAAGAGAAGAGGAAGCTAGGGTTAGGTCACAATACATTTGTCACTTTAGGAAAAGTGACAAGTGGCCCACTCAAAAACAATTCCATCCTTTTTTGAAAAAAAAAATCAAATCTTATATTAAATTAACCTTAAAAAGATATTACAATGTAATTGACTCTAAAAGAAATAACACATTCAAGAGAAAAATAGATTTTGACAAAAGAATTTTGGAAGAAGTTCCCAAAAGGTGACACATCATCAATATTTGATTTTAGGGATTTGTGCCTCCAAGTGGTATTGGTATAAATTTTCCATTCTTTTTCTATTGTAACTTGAGGTGAAGTTTGGTGTCTAAGTGGCTCTCAATGTCTTCTAGATTGACTAGGAAAACAAGTCCATAAATGGGTAGTTGTTGACTTTGCTTTAGAGAGAATGGGGATCTTGGAATCGGTTTCTAATAGTAAGTAAATTCCTATTGTTTTACCACTTTTAAAAAACGAAATTCCACCAACACCCCCTCCCTCGCGCCCCCACCCTACCCCCTTGTTGCCTATAATGCATTAATGCCATCATACCTTTCATTTAGCTCAAATCAAACCCAAATTGAAAGAGATTTGGCCTTGTGAAAATATTGGCCAAGTGTTCATTTATGGATGAATCAAAAAATTGGGGAGAAAAACATAATCTTAATGAAAATGATATATTTAGGCTGCTATTAGTGATATTCATGGTTGTAGGTGAAATGGGTCTCCTCTTGATTGAAGAAATTTGGCTCTAAATATGCCCAATGTTGCCTATTTCATGCATTGATTCTAAGGTAAAATAGAGTGCTACTCACTCTTAGGATTTCCACAAAAATAGAGATAAATTTATAATTGGCACCACTATCGTTGTAAAGTATACCTTTCCATAATCGTCTGGGTTATTTCCAGACAAAATTCCAACTATGAATGAGGAAGTTAAGTTATGGCAATTTTGGCTCTTACTTTATGTCAAGAATTTTTTATACGACTATCCAAAGATCTTTCTTTTTCAATACCTTCAACATTCCCATAATATACAAAGAAAATGAAAGCTAAGAATAAAATCACACCCAGAAACCTAGGAAAATAAAGAACCCCCATAGGGTGCTCTGCACTTTTCAGAAAACACCCAAATCATGAAATTTGTCTCTACAAATAATTTTTTTGGACTCCAAGTGGGGGTTACAGGTCAACATGGCATGTATCCCCCTTGAAGTTTGTTTAAATCGAAACAAAATCACATGTGAACGTGATTCTTGAAAAATGCAAATTAACAACACATAGGAACTTACTCAAACATTCAGACAAATACTTGGTATCCAACTCACCAATTAAAGCAAGAAATAACCCAAATCTAATATTAATGGTTATAGAAAGTATATTTGAGATCCTACTCATTGAATTGCTTCTCCAAATAATAAACATAATCATATCCCATACTCAAATGTGTAAGCAAAAATCAAAACCCCAATCTCTTAACCATAAACAGAAAATCGTGACAGGCAATTAATTCATCCATGGATCACAAAAAACGAATAAACAACACTTAATAAAATTCAACCCCACATTCATTTAGGTAAACTCAAGCCATTTATTTCATCAAAACCAAATCCAATAAACCATACAACATTTAAATTTGAACATTAAAACTCAAAAGACTAGTACTCTCAACCATAAATTAGAGAAAGAGGAGCCATGAAACATGATTTCAATCATCAATTGGAATTTTCAATCAAGAAACAAAATAAAAAATGAATTTACAAGATAAATCTGACATGAAAACTTATACGTTCTTGGAATGGTTGTCCTATGAAATGAATCCCCCAACTCCATGAATTCTATCTTGATGTCCCTTCCACTACTCCAAAATTGATGAGGAATGAATGAACCAAAAGTGAACAGGGAAGGGAAAACGACCCCCAAATATAATTTTGATGTGAGGGAGTGTGTGTCACTCTCTTGGCTTGCCTTGATGCATTTGTCGAGGTCTTAAAAACATGTTACTTCCTTTCTCTTTACAACTTTTTGTTTGGGGATGTTGGTTAATGGGGTTGCTTAAGTCATTTCCTTGGTGTGGGGTCTTGTTACACACCTAAATGTCTCACTTACGTATCACATTTGTTACACACCTAAGTGTCACACTTAAGTGTCACAAATTTGTCACCATGAGAAAGTGTATGTCATAATCTCTAGACATGTTGAAGAGGAAATATGCCATTTGGAGGTTGAAATACGACCTTTTTCCTTGAGTTTTTGGCCTTGTTTAAGATTCATCGCCCCCCTTCCCATATACAAGGAGAGATAAACCTAGATCATCAGTCCTTGCTCAGCTATATGAGAGCGATAGTCTTTCCCTATGCTCAGTTGTGGGGGGGATATGAAGTAGTTGCAACCATCATGCCTTGTTTTGTGAGGTTGTTTCTGGGATATTTCAGTTGGTTAAGGGATTAGTTCTAGCTACCTTATATTCAAGGCAAGGTGAATCTTGTTTGTTCATCTAAATCCTCATTTGACCACACCTCCTCAAAAATATCTTATGGTTGTGATGCCTCAATGCCTATATAATGGAGGCCATACTTGAGTGAAAGGGGGAGAGAACCTAGAGCATCATAATTATGATTTTGTGACATTCAATGGGATGGAAAGGAGAGCTTGGAGGATTTGTTGTGAAATTGAGATTGATATTGTAAGTGCTTCAATATTGATTGATTTCCATTAATATATAACTTGGACTATTCCTGTCATGCTTGTGTTTTTCACTATATGCATGTATAGTGTTGTTTAATTCATCATAGATAGATATGTTATACTTAACAATATAGTGTATAAGAAGAAGGTATTGTTGTGTTCTTTACAAGACTTCTCTTGCACCAAGATCTTGGACATCAAGGTCAAGGGCTGGAGTAGCAAGGAAAATCGATATAAAATAGGTGATTCATCTATCCTTCTCGTCTCTTTCTGATTGTTGACATATAGAGTGGATCTAGGGGGGGAAGTAGTAAATCATTTGCTTCTCTTAGTCTTGGATCAAAGGGGTCTTGATCCAAGGGGGGTTTCACCTGTCCATAGGGGAAAAATTTCCACATGTCTCAAGTTCAAACCTCCCAACCTCCAACATTTTTTTCCAAAACCTCAAATAATTATTTTTAATAGTTATTTTTAATTTGTGACCAAGGTGAATTTGGTCAATTTTCACCATTTCTAACTGAATTTGCTCCGAAATTCTTGAGGCCAGAACAAGGTCGTACAGTATCAAAATTAAGAAAATTAGGTTTCACTGGAATCTTACCCGAGTACTATAAGTTGTAGCCATATTTTTTTTGAAAAGTGATCGGAGTTATTTTTATAACCACAGTAATAATAGTCTTATGTGGGCCCCATTTAGTGACTAGTGAAATGGGCCAACATTTAAATTTTTGCAAACTGAGTTCACATCTCATGAAATATGAATTTATAAACTTTTACACATATATTTTTTAAATGGAAGGGTTTTTTAACTCAAAAATAAGTTCAGGATGGCCTCCCATAAGGCCAAAAGAATGTGAGCCCAAAGCAAGCCAAAAAAGGTGGATTCAGCCTGATTGCATGCCAACAAGATGTTGTTGGGAACTCTGGCCTCAATTGATGTCATGAAGGTGTCTTATGGGTGATAGTAAGTGAGGTAGTATTACACATCTGAAATACATGTATCCCTACTAACCCAAACTCAATGAGTGAGGCCTAAACCAAACCGAAACTTGAACCATGTAAGTACTATCTTAGATTGAGGGAAAGTGACTTAAAATCGATGAATAATACTATTCTAGTGCTTAAATAATCAATGAATTTGACCTCCTAATACTCTTTAATGGGGAAATAATCATAAAGACAATGACTCCTACCATTTTCTTTGACTAGAATTGTAGTTTGAAAGGCTGCTAAGAGTAGCCCTCCTACTAACTTAGGAAGGATATTTACTAGGAAAAATATCCACTTTGAGTCCATCCTATCCATATATGACACAAATAGGCATGAAAAAGGTCACCTTGATTATAAACAAACAAGGAAGATAGTACCATATTCTTCCAAAAAATCTATCATGTGTAGAATCTACAATAGGATGGTGCAAGCCTTAGTTGAAGAATGCAACCCAAAGAGAAAACTTATGTTACAAAAATAAACAAGAATGATAGCATTGGATTTGAAAAAGGTTTTTTTTAACCCAAAAGGAGACATGATCTGAAAACCCCAGTTCTACAACCCTTAGGGAAATTCCACTAGCTAAAAATATCTTTGGATCATCTACTAAAAATAATATGATATGGAAACCACAGTGCCATAACCCATAGGGAAATACCACTAGACAAATATATTTTGATATGTCGCTAAAAAACTATTTTAAAACCTTAGTTCTCTAGCTCTTGAGGTAATGACACTAGCAAAAAATATTTGGATTGGATATTAAACAAAATCAAATTTGGAAACCCTAGTTCCCCAACCCTTAAGGAAATT